>QRFJ01000295.1:600000-835000 GCA_006176705.1 Cocos nucifera
ATAACATCTCGGCTAATTATAATCTTGTGGGTAGTAGGATCCGACAATCGATACCCCTTTACTCCTATAGCATAGCCAAAAAAAATGCATCTCCGAGAGTTCTTGTCCAATTTTGTCCTCTTCTCTTTCGATATCCATGCATATGCATCACATCCAAAGACATGGAGATGAAAATAATTTACAGGTTTGCCATTCTAAAGTTCTTCTAAAATATTTAGCCCAAGTGATTTTGTTGGCGCTTGATTGATCAAATAACAAACCATGCTAGCAACTTCTGCCCAAAATCTCTTATCCAGTTTCGCGGTACTCAGCATACTTCGGACCCTCTTCATAAGTGTTCTATTAAACCTCTCAACCACACTATTTTATTGTGGTATTCCAGAAACTGTGAGGTGTCACCGAATTTCATGTTTGCCACAAAACTCTTCAAACTCTTTAGAGCAATATTCCCCTTTATTATTTGAATGCGTGTATTTAATTTTCAAATCCTTTTTATTCTCTACTAGAGCCTTGAATTTCTTAAAAGTCTTAAAAACATTGGATTTTCGCTTTAGAATATATATCTAAGCCTTCCGAGAATAGTCATCAATGAAGGAGACGAAGTAGCAACACCCATCTAATAACCTATCAGACGACTCCCAAATATCTGAGTAGATAAGCTCAAGAAATTTCTTATTCTGATGCTACGATAAAGAGAAAGAGAGTCTTCTTTGTTTACCATAGATGCAGTCTTCACAAAATTCTAGTGATGCTAACTTGTATCCTGAAAGAAGCTCCTTATTTAATAATATCTATAGTCTGCGCTCACTCATATGTCCCAAACGACGATGCCAAACCATCGGAGACATCATCTTTATACTTGCTATTGCCGCACAGGCTCAAGAATAAATATAAAGAAAATAGAAAGAACTCACTCTATGCAAAGGAAAAAGTTACTGAAAAAATGGTAAACCATGCTTCACATTAGCTCTAAATCATTTAAACACATTACACAAATAAAAATTCACTCGTTTTAGAGGAGTCAGCAATCCCACCATTCAATTACTAATGTCTCTGGTTGTTAAAAGATACCATTTACAACCAATAAAAGAGGAAATGCTGCAGCAGCAAGCAATGTTTTGCATGTCTCACACACACACACACACACACACAGAGAGAGAGAGAGAGAGAGAGAGAGAGAGAGAGAGAGAGAGAGAGAGAGAGATCAGAAATTGAAAAAAATTAGAGCATTTACTAAGTAAAATGTAAAGCAAAATGTTTTAACTGTAAATCTATTGCCTTTCACTTTGCAAAAGTTGAAGAGCAAAAGCCTTGTCAGGTCTGTGGGTGCATGCACCGCTGAATGCTGACTTAAGATGCAAAGCTTAAGAAACTATGTTTCTTCTACAATCACAAAAAGTTATCTATGATTAATAAAAATAATAAATCAAAAAGGGTTAACAAATGCATTAGCTTAAGCATTGAACAAGAACTAACCAGGAAAAAAGGAGAAACTCTTCCATTTTATCTTATGGTGACCAAAAACCTGATAGAAGAGCTTCCGAGATGGCATAATTTTCCACCCACCCAATATGGAAAAAGCTGATAAAGGAATCAAGATCTTCAAAAGCTAGCCCACAAGTTCCAATGGTAGGACAAGAACATACTCAATGCCCAGTGATATATGCGGTGATTAATTTTCTCAAACCTCCTTTAATCAATCAGAAAACAACACCTGCTCGCACTGATGTAAGAATGCCAGTTGTTTTTTTTGCCCATTTTCCAGAGAGAACTCTGTTATGAAAGCAATGCTAACACAGACAAAAGACAGGCATTAATCAATACCAGTTTTGATTGCGCGTCTTGCATGGGTATGAAATAAAAGAGAATAAGTACATGCACAAGAAGGGGGAAAAGGAGAGTTTTTTTGCCGAACTACAAGTAATTAAAATGAAGAAATACTGATCTCAACGAGCCAACAGATTACAGAATCCAGAGTCATAGCTACAAAAGTGCAGAACCACCAACATAATATTTAAAACTCATAGTGAATAAAATTTTGGCTTTTCAAGGAAAATCCTTCGAGGATGCATATCTTTTAAATTGTAACTTGATCAAATAAGAAACTAAAAATACTAGCAATCAGCAAAAAAATATATGGCTGGATGTATTTTCATGATCCCAGGTGATGCTGAATGCTGCAACAACAGATTGACACATATACTGGTATGCATCTCATTCAGGAAACATAACTCTAATAAAGACATGTTTGGTTGCCTGGAAAGGGCTTTGGAGAATTAAAGATTTTTGGTGTTGGGAGGGGAGGGGGGACAAGTTTTCCAACTGTTTGGATGATAGGAAAACTAATACTAAAGAAATGGAATTTTCCAAAGATTTTTCTTTTTCATTAAAAACCTTTTCCTCCTTTTCCCTTTCCAAAGTTTTCCAAAGAAGCAAACATATCATAGCCATCTGTGGGAGAAAAAAAAATGCAGCTTTTGAAGGAAAAAACCTTCCAAGATGCATACAGTTAATGTTGTCACTTGTTCCAATGGGAAATGCATAATGTTAGAAAGTACATAGCAAAACAATAAATGGCATGATGTATTTTTCTTTAATTCAAAGCGAAGCAGATTGCTGCAACAACAGAGTGCTATGCATATTGGTTGGCATCCCCATCAGGCATGTCAAGCAGAAACTGCAATGATTTTTTATAATGAAACTTTAATTACTCTATCATTGAACTTTTGCTTTTTTTTTCTTTTTGGTTTGGTGTTGCAGTTGGCATGGTAAGGAGGAAACAAGATAGGGATGAAAATCAATTGCAATTGAGCCAAAAAAAAGAAGCAAAGACTTCACCAAGACATGATGGATTTAACATAAATTTTGATCTTGACATGTCACTGATCCAACAGTGGAGAGCAAAAACTGTACTCATCCATATGAAGTAAAGTTAACAATCCCATCCAGATGGTTGCTTTTTTTCCCAGGGCCCATCTCTAGAACTGCCACCATAGAAATTTATAATCAGGATAAAAAAAGATAAGCATAATAAAATAAATAATAATTTGCTTGCATTTTCCGACCACAACCATAACCTGCTAAAAACCATTTAAATAGCAAGCAATATGAAAATGGTGCAAATCAACTTTTCGTGGCTAACCTCCTCTCGGAGTTCTTCTGATTTCCATTTTTAGTTGTGTTTCCTCCTGACTTAAAGGCAGAAGTAAAAGAAGTAGCAGACTGTGATTTACATGCCTCTCCACCAATTAAAACACCAGACACAAAACCACGTGGAACCGGTCTCCCGGTGGAAGATAAACTTGACTGGTTTCTACCATCACCCAGAGAATTGGACGAACCAGCAACAAAATTGCTTTTAAACTGTGCCATCATCCCAGTCCTCAGGGAATCAACTGTAGATGATCGACTTGGAACATACTGCGATGTTGCATTTGCAGACTTAGGATTATAACCAATACCGAGGCCATAATCAATATACTGCGACTTGGACCTTACACCGCCACCTTTTCCTCTGCCTCCCACTTTCTTCCAACCTGAGAAAAGTTTCCTTCATGTTACTGAGAAAGACAAGAGAGCTGAAATTTTTAAGTAATTCAATATAAGTCACCTAAAAATTTACATTGGTGGATGGACAAACATCAACAGTATATGCTTACCCTTTCTTGGATCACATTTGGCCCTGAACCTTCCACCCTGAAATTTCACACAAAATTCAATTAACAATCTTCAAGCAAAATAAAAAATATAGCATTGGAAGTTTGGAACCTTCTATTTCAAGTATATGGCTGTAGACCAAAAGCTTCATGTATTCTAAGAAGAACCTAAATTAGAATTAGCACGTATTAGCATGAAGCATGAGGAAACTGAGGCATCAAGACACAACCGTCAAAGTTCAAAGAAGGAACATCGAGATGGAGTGTGCTTCTAAAAGTTCAGAATATGAAAGAAAAGAAAGAGAAGTATCTTTCATGCTGATTATTACTACATCAACAGAAAAAGAAAGCACACCTGTCGGACATGCAGAACAAAAAATGACTCTGCAACAGAACAAAGGAGAGACAGACTTACAAGCTCCAAGTGACAATGTAAATGTACAAATGCTAAAAACATACTAAACAAAATCTTACCTTCATAGCAAGATCCATCAGCTCAGGAGACACGTTTTGACCGGCAGTGACCAAACTGTTGACTAATTCACCAGCAAAGCGTGCCTCTTTCTGTGTGATAAGAGTGTATGGTGTATGCAGTCCCATCTTTATCTCCAGCATGACCTGTGCTTCCAATAAGATGAACATGCATATCCATGTCTCTGGCAACATCAAAATTAACAAACACTTTGGTTGACTTTATGTTAAGTCCACAGGCAGCAACATCAGTTGCCACTAGAACATGGTAGGTTCCAGATTTAAACTTCTGTAAAATGTCCATTCGAGAAGCCTAGTCATTGTCCTCATGAAGGGCTGCAACTTTGAATCCTTTCTGAATGGCTTTCAATCTCATCTACTGTAGCCTTTTTGGATGCAAATACACAAACGTCCCCTTCATCAATCATTTCAGGTAATTTTCCAAGAAGCCAAGGCATCTTCTTATCATCAGACGGAATTACACTAACAACTTGAGTAACGTCCTCATTGGCCATCCCAACCTCACCAACTGTAACTCTTACTGGATCAGTGAGAATCTCTCTGGCCAAACGTTCAACTTTGTAGGGCATGGTTGCAGAAAAAAGCAGTGTCTGCCGATCAGGCCATAACTGACCGACAATAGATCGTATCTGTGGCACAAAGCCAAGATCAAATATCCGGTCAGCTTCATCAAGTACTACGTAAGTTGCCCTGAACATGGTTAATGCCTTCATTTCAGCAGGTCTATCAGTCTCCCTGGAGTGGCAACAACCATCTCGCAACCTGCCTTAAGTTCTTTGAATTGATCAAGTTTGGACATTCCACCATAGACAGCAGCAAACCATATTCCATAAGGTTTTGCAAACTTCTTTTCTTCTAGATATATTTGATGTGCTAATTCTCTTGTGGGAGCACATATTACACCTATGGGGCCCTCTTCTTTTTGAAGTTCAGGCTGATCCATAATATGAACAATCATAAGAAGTACAAAAGCAGCAGTTTTGCCTGAACCAGTTTTTGCAATGCCAATAATATCTCTCCCAGAAAGCACAATTGGTAGAGCCTGGCACTGTATTGGTGTTGGTTTTCCATAACCCTGATTCGCAATAGCGTTCATTAATGCAGTAGAAAACCCACAATCCTCAAAGGTTTTAATTGGTTTTGGTACATCAAAACCAGAAGGACATATGGCTAAGCTTTTCTGGTAGTCAGCAACATCCTGCTCGCTCATCCCTGGAGGTACATAAGAAAAGAACACAATTGATGACAGTTCACTACATATCAAATTCACATTTATTTCCACATAAATCTAAAAGAAACCAAAATAGTCAGCCAAAAAATTATGTTGCCAACAAGAACATTGATCGCTAAACAAGTGGACCTTTGAATGCAGCATTACCGCACAGTTGATTGAATCAAAAGATCATTTATGAGAAAAACTGACAGGTAGATATAAATAGCATTAGAAGTGAATTAGTGATGGCAGCTACCTAATTTTGTTCATGGAAAGTACACAAACCTATAAGTTGACTACGATGGTCCCCTTACGAACCTATAACTGCATGTGCCTTTGCATGATTACCATCTAAAAACAAGCAACATCACTCAAAGACATGCCTTGTTCTCATGCATATCTACAGCATCAAACAATCGTTGACACTTACCTAAGAGAAAATCTGTAAACCATATGCACAAATCATAACCACAAAGGCAAAAGCTACAAAAAATAACTCAACTGGAAAATGTCAAAAAACTTTTTAAAAAATATGCACATGCCATGAGCCATCAAAGTGCCCAACCAATCAACCATACCATGTGCCTAAGATAAGTTCAATGCCAGTAAGTTATCAACACAATAGACTGCATACCTTTATATAGTGTGTGACAGCCCATATTGATAGATATCACTTTCTAACACAAGGATATGAGCCCATATATAACACTACGGGGTTATACCCTACTTCTCCATTTCAAACTTATAACCAACCTTCTTGAACATCCTTACGTTTATTCTGCATGGTCTTCAACTCCTAATTGCTCTTTTTCTATTCTTTATGATGCCTTAAAGGCCAATCTTCAAAACAGGAACATGGTATAAACGCCAATCCTCAAAAAAGGAACATGGTATTTATAAAATATCTTCATATCATATCTGGGCAAAGGTTGGAAACCATTATAATGCTTAGAATCAAAGCTTACCACAAAACTCTTAGTATATGAGCTACCATAGTACCAACTTTACCGGTACAGCATTTAAAAAAAATTGTCTAGATGTGCAAACGTGGTTACATGTTTCTTTTATTATGATTTTTAAGATTACTTATGTTTTTAATTGTATTAAACTGCAACACCATGTATATCTATGATAAATTCTGATTGTAGATTTCTTTGGATTATCTAACTATATTTATTCACTTAAACCATGTTTATGCACCAGTGTGAAACAGTAACATAGGTCCACGATAAAAATAAATAAATAAAGTAGCATATACAAGCATGTTAATTGTGAATATTTTTACAAGCTTGTAAATCTATCCATGCCATTGCATGCCAATGTATGACAAAAACAGCAAAATATGTGTATCGCGCTAATCTCCAGAAGGCACAGGTACATCCCACAATAATTTCATCTTTGATCACTATAGGAACAAGGAAATTTCTAAACATAACCCAATCTCATGATCTCAATATGTCAGCTTTGGTCAGGTAATGAATTTTTGGTGAAGTTGATTAGGGTTGATGAGGGTTGACGATTATTTGCAGTTGAATAATATGTACCTAAAAGGGTTCACATGTTATGTACATGCATGGATGTGATGTCTTTCACAAATTCCAAATTGAGCACGATCTTTTATTTTGTGGAACAGTAGAGAGGCAAGCATTGGAATAGCTTAAGAAATCTTACTAAGTTGCATATCTTGGTGGGCTACTCTTAGTGTTACATTCCTGCATAATGAGGCTATTCGCAATTTAACATGGCTAGTTTAAACACTCCTTTCTTGATCATCAATTTATTCAATCTTAATTATGCCAGGTAAAATACTTTATCATATTATGTTCTTTTCAAGAATTTCAATTATCAGTATCATAATCCAAACCATCCTAAAAAACCATCAATATTTGATACAAACATATAATATAGAAAATACAATTAGTCATGCTGATCATCACAAAACAAATATCAGCCATGAGAAACCAAAATCATGTAGTACAAAAATAAACATATATACCGGTGTTTATGTCCAAAAACCCTTACCTCTACCAATAACATCCTCGGTTGATTTTACTCATATATAGTTGAAACCAATAACTAAGAGAAATCATAAAGTGACAATAGTCATGGTGAAAAATTATGAAAGGACATAGCTGTCCGGATAACGATGCCCGGCAATCGAGTTGATTAGATACAATTGGCTTGACTAGTCGATCATGAAGCAAGAATCCAATAGTTCCAACACAATGGGATGAGCATTGTCAATGATAGGTGTTCTGCAGAATTTTAAGATAGAGATCAATACAATAGGTGATCATAGCAATGTCGGTCCATGACTTTCTATCCGGGTTCACCAAAGGTCTACCATCAAATTCCCTAAATCCCTCTTCTGTAGATCCCTTGATCCAACCAAGGAGAGAGAAGAGAGAGAAGAGAGAGGAAGAACTTCTTTTTTCTTCCTCAAAACAGGGGACGCTTTCTCTCCCTATCCCTCTCAAACATCAACGGAAAAACGGAAAAACAGTGACTAGGGTGGTGGTAGCCAAGGGTGGTTCCCAACCGCGGCATCACCGGCGATGGTGGTCAGCCGACGAAGAGGAAACGGGAGGAAGAACAAGAAGAAAAAAAAATAGAGGATGCAAGGTTCGGTCTTTTTTTTTTTCATGACCAGCTCACTAGCTGGTGGCCAATGCCTCGACGTGAGGCTTCAGACAACTTTAAAGATGGCGGAGATCGGCCCAAACCGGCGGCTGGTGAGGAAGAGGAAACAAGGAAAAACAACGAGTTAAATAAAAAAAAAAGGGGGGGGGGGATTAGGTTCCTGGATTCCGGCAGCAGTTGACGCTATTCCGACCAGCACAATGATCTTAAGATTGCAGAAAGTGGGAAAAAGAATTAATAGAAGAATGAGAGCCTATTACCGGCTCCGGCGAGGTCTCGTGCTCGAATCCGACGGGAATACTCCATGCAATTCCTTACAAAAAGGGCTCAAATTCACTCTTTATTTGAGGGATTTCTAAGGCGCAGATATTAGAGGAGAGGGAAGGAGTTTTTTTATAGATGGAGTGGAGATCCATGGAGGGAAAACGGAGGTCATCGAGAGTCCTCTGCCCGACCTACTCGGAGAAGGAAGGCGACTCCAGTTCGGTGTCGAATTTTCCCTTTCTCACTCTTCCTGGTCAATCCTATTCCGAACCGTTTTGTTTCACTCCCGCGTTTTATAAAGGAGGAGCCGCACCTCAGCGTACAACTCAGAACTCCCGCTCTTGTTTCACTCCCTTCCTCTTTTTTTTAAAAGGCTCTCACCAACCATGAAAACCATAAAGAAGATAAAGAAGAAGCAGTGGAGAGCTAAGTCTACTACAAGTATCGAGTCTCTTCCGCAAGATCTCGTAGTAGAGATTATTGCTCAGCTAGTCTCTCAGTCTCCAACACCCGTATCTGACCTCGAAAACCTGCAAATGACGTAAGTTTTATATAGCATCCATCTTTTATTCTATTTATTTTCTTTACGATGAACATTAATTAAATATTGAGTTCTTGAGATGTGCTCCATCACTTAATGTTGTGTAGGTGCAAGATGCTTAGAACGGCATCAAAAACAAAGTTTGTTAGACAAAGCATTGCTTTGGAAAAAGAATGGTGCCTGCATTGGTGGAACAAGGAGCATTACTTCGCTATTCTCAGTAGTTGTGCTATGGCCGGAAATCTTGATGCTTATTTTATACTTGGACTGGTAAGGAGCTATTAACTCCAGCTGCTCATGCTCTACATAACTATGTTTTTCTTGCAAGTTAAACTTTTAAAACAAGTTATACAGAAAATATAAAAAATCATAGGAACAGGTCTTTATGCAGTTCAATTTGGGATCTGTTCTAGCGATCAATCGAGAACATAATGTAGAAGTCTTTCTCTCTCTCTTTTTTTCTTTCTTTTAGATAAACAGTAGCTATTTTTTTTCGTAGTTTAAGCAATACAAGGTATTATTTTTTCCCATAAATAAACAGTGATGCTGATACATTGTGTGGTGGTTTGATCAGATAATGCCAGTTATCAATTATATTTCTTTATAACAACTAAGTATGTTCTTGACAATAGGAACCATAATTTGGTTTCAATAGAAAGGGTCAAAAATCAGGGCTGCATAATCTAATACAATGGTCCATAATAATAACCCTTTTGTGTGTACATATCTAAACTTAATTTTGATCAAGAACGATCAAGATTTTTGGCAACAAGTTATCCAGGACCATATAAATGAATAGTTATTTGCCATTAGTCACTCATACAAAGGCCATACGTGGGTGTTTTATTATGGAAATTAACTTCCTGAAATGGATTTTTGGGATATAGGGAAGTTAATTAGCAAGAAATAAGAAGTTAAAAGAATTATCATTTAAAGTTATTGTTAGAAACAACTTCTTTTCTAGCAAGGTAGCTTTCTCCGGGTCTTCTTCTCCACTACAACAACATTGCCAAGCATTGGTCCCCTTCTACCTTAGATTATATATGCTGTGGAACACTTGTTTTAAGAAACTTTCCTAGGATTTTAGGGATCAAACTCTTCCTTGGTGGTGGAAGATTTTCTAATCATCAAACTCTACACCCTTCCACCAACACATTAGCCCACCTAATTAAGTAACCATCACAGAGAAGAGGTGTGGTACGGGTAATGCTAGAAGTAGGTGTATGAATCATTGCTTGGTTCTTTTCAGTTGGTATATGAGCTTTTTGTCCTCCCACGAGTAGCAGAGACAAAAATACCCATTCATAAGCTTGTAGGCAAGCAACAATTTCTAAGAACAGAGGACCAAATAAGACCAAGCACGATGCATGGTTTATTAAGATAATTAGAGACATGATAGTTTGATATTTATTTTTTTTCTCTGATGGATGTACTTTTTTTCTGATAAATATTTTTCAGGAGAATATCTTCCATCTGGAAAGGTTGAGCTTAGGATTATCCTATCTCGACAAGGCGATGGTCGGTGGTCATGATGCCGCAACTTACACACTGGGCATCTTATTCTTTGGTGATCACCGGACTCGGCAAATTGGCATGGAATACCTGAACAAAATTGAAGCTGTTTCTGGTGGAACCGATGATCTTGAGAGGATTAAGTTTCGAAACCCCTACGTCGAGCAATGTCGAAGGCAGGTCTTAGAATCTGTGAGGAGGATCACTATGAAGAGATGGTCACCATGGCAAAGAGAACAGTGCAGAAGTCCAACATGTGGTAGGGTGGAGGGATGGGAAACACGTCAAAGCTTTTGCAGTGAACTTTGCAAATGGACCTTCGAGTATTTTCAATTTTATATACAAATGTGATGACAAACATCCTTTATTCTCAGTGTCTTTCTATCATCCCAAACTACATATTGTTTTAAATTCATTAAAACCTAGGTGTTCACTCTTCATCTAATACTCTTTTGTATTCAATTGATGTTATTATTTTTTTCATAATTTCAATAATATTAACATTTTCTTCTTGTATATCTTCAAAGGGCTGAAAGAGATCTGACGGAATTGAAACCACAAATTTAAATCCATCATAATCTAACTCCAAGATTAAATATCATGGTTCCTAATAAATGTAATTAGCTCGATCAAAAAATAGTTGAGCCCGGCCTTCCTGAACAAAAAAATATGCTTGTGCCTTGCAGATGGAAAACAAGGTAGTAACTAGCTTGCTTGAGCTGGAAAAAGTAGGACATAAAGAATAGAATACATGGCGTGTCTTGGTTTTATATTTCCAATTTAATGAATCCCTTCGGGCCCCATTTTGGATGGTGGGGATGTTACAGTACACTTTTTACGAAAATATTTAGTTATCATTAAAAAAAAAATGGCAACTATAAAAATTGATATATTAACTTCAAAGTAGAAAATAAAATACTGTACAGCAAGCTACAATCATGATGGGTTTACCATCCGTTCGATTAAGTATAGGCCCTACAAGGACTCCCAAAATTTTGAAAATGCCAAGTGCACCATGGAGCAAGCCTTCCTTCTTTTCCCTGCGGAAATTTACGATAAATGATGCAGAAGTCAACGTACTTTCCATGAGCTCACTTCAACGTTTTCCGTCAATCCTAGAAGTCTGATCGTGAACAACATAGAACTCAATCTCCTCCCAAAACAAGTTGCCCAAAGTAACCAATTGAATATATGCTAGTTTGACACCCTTTCGAGCAATCTCTTAGTTTTGGAGATAAAGTGGAGGCTCTCTCCTACCAACCGCCAAATAACGACAGATCAGTGATTCATCTGCTTTGAAATCAAGAAAGTTTAGCACCTTTGAATTCCTGATTTCATCTATGTTGTAAAATGTAAAATATCTTGATTCATGTAACTATTTTCATAAGCATAAATTTTTCTATTCCTATTTTTTTTTTAAAAGTTTTAAAATGTAAATTTCATGTCTATGACCAAGGTTTTTATATCGACTGATACACCGGTCAAGATAATGGTTTGTACCATTACCAGCTTATCACCAATATGACACAAACAATATCTTGGCTGATAAAATCCATTATATTTTGATGTATTATTAACCGACATGACATCAAATTATTGGTTGGAATTTTCCAAAATAATTATTATAATTTTAGGGTAAATTATAAAAATTTTCTCGAGGATTATGTTGATGTACTTTTATCCAATATTTTGTAAAACCTATAAATTAACAACGACAGTGAAACTGTTTATCTAAATAAAATGTTGAAATTGCCCCCATACAAATTAAGAGGCCAATTTTTCCTTGGGCTCCAATTTCTCGAGCATGCTTGTCCAACATGCCATTCGTCATGGATTTCCCCACCTACATTGTTCACCACTGTCATCTCCTTCCCCAGCTTCAATGTTCCGAAGATCCTCGTGACCCCATTGGCCTACTCCGCCACCAGATCCGACATCTCGAATGTGATCTTTGACTCCCTGAGCAGTGCATACCCTGTGATGTTGAAGGTGTTGACCCACGTCCTCATATCCACCTGCCAGAACATTGCCAGCATCTGGGACCTGGCCATGCCGGTCCCGTGGGGTTAATTGTCCACGTCACCCACCTTTTCTGACATTGCCAGCAGCGCCATGAAGGCAATGGAGAGTGTCGCAACTGCATGGTCATAGGTCTAGTGGAGGGTGGAGAAGGCTGTGCGAGCAGCGAAGACCCAATTGGAGCCCAGATTCTACAAGGCGTAGCCTAGGTGGCGATGGTGGTGGATGGCAGGAGGAAGAAGGGAATAGCGGCAGTGGTGGATGGCAGAGAGGAGTGCTGAAGTGGCGGCTGCAGCCACAACTAGCAACGGACGGAATCCTCACTTTCTCTTTCTCCTTCAGGACTTAGGTCGGCAAGAGAAAATTGAATCTTGAGACTAGAAAACCTATCCAGATTTCTTTGGAAGAGTCGGACCGTAACTTGTCATTTGATTAGGGATGTGGTTATCAAAAATCAGCGAAGAAGAGGATTTCTTGGTGAAAGAGTTAATGGCTATGCTCAACAATTTATGACGAATGAAGCGCAAGTCCAGTGATCTGCGGCAACCATGCAGTGAAATGAGAATGGTAATACGTGTTTCCTTTTTGTTGGCGTACTTTGGGTATTGGTTGCCAGGTGTTTACTCTGACCGTAAAAAAGGTATGCATTTCGTTAGACCGGATGCCGAGTTTTAGTCGGATACCGTTTGGTGGTGGGCAAGGTTATTGGATTAATTAATGGACGTGATATATTTGTCCAATGAATTTTTTATGATTTTTTTTAAAAATAATATTATCTAAAATATTTATTATAAAATTATCAAAAAAAAAGTTTGAAGGCAAGGTAGATTACCAAAGTAATCTAGATTGCCATCCAAAAAAACATATCAAATACGGTGATATGATAGACCTATTTTAAATTATCGATAATCTGGATAGATTGTTAGCTACCAAACATAATTTTAAGTTTTATTTAAAATTAATATTTTAATTAATCTTAATTAATGGATAGGGCTGATCGTGGGCTAGGAATTAGATCTAAATTTTATTCAATTTTAGTTTGATTTTGGACCGAGCTTATTTAAAATTTAATATTTTTTATACTCAAATCAGGCCTCGGATTGGTTCTATTTAAGCATCGCGTTGGATAAAAATAAACCTCAAAAAAATAAGTATAAATTTTTTAAATTATTTGATATAAGTATAATTTACTCATTACACGAAAAAGATTTTATAATTTATCAAAATATTTTATTTTTATTAATAAATATTTAATTTATTATTTGATAAAGAAGTTGATTCAGTTTTAGTCGTAATAGCCTATGAAATCCCGCTTCCTATAATCTTGAATGAGATTTTTCCGTATCTCAAAATTTTTTTTCCGTCTATAAACTATCTGGCACAAGAAATGTACGGGAGATCCGGGCACCCTCCAGATATTTCCATAACTAAAGGCGGTTGTATCTTTCACACCAAAGGGTTCACCTTCCTTCCCACTAATCCACCTCTAGATCATCAAATGCACACATCTCAAAGCATTATAGATGCCATCATTCATCCACTTGCATGGACCAATGGATGATGCAACGAGGGATTTGCGTAAAGGGAGTTGAATCCTTGACTGAATTCAAGTCCTTCCCAACATCGGATTACATTCTGGACGTATCGCGAGATTACAGTGATACGTTATATCTTGACCAAACTAAGACTATTTTCTTATTAAATACTACACTTTCTCTCTAAGCTAAGGTCGCCCCTCAAATTACAACCCAGCTAGCCTATCTCGTTTTCCTTTTTCCCTCCCTTTATAATGCTAACGTCGCACCTCAACATACAAAAAGCTATCTTGTTCCCTGTTTCACTCTCTTTCTCCTCCCTTTAAATCCACCATCATAGCCAGAAAGAGAGTATAGCCAAGAAGCAGCGGAGAGTTGAGACTACTGCAATAACAACCCAGTCTCTTCCACAAGATCTTATCACGGGGATCGTTGCTCGGGTAATCTCACAGTCTTTGAGACCCATACGGGATCTTGAAAACACGCTTGTTTTTTATATAGCATCCATCTTTTGTTCTATTTGTTTTCTTGATGAACATGAATTAACCCAAGTTCTTAAGATATGCTTGATTGTTTAATATTGTGTAGGTGCAAGATATTCGGAATGGCATCAAAAGCAAAATTGATTGGACAGCGTATTTTTTTTGGAGACAGAATAGAGTCTGGAACAAGAAATATTACTTTACTATGATCAAGAGTTGTGCTGCAGTCTAAAATCTTGAAGCTTGCTTTAACTTCATCTAAGGAGACTGACTATAAACTCCAACTAACCATAACTATATTTTTCTTTTTCTACTTAACCTTTTAGATGAAGTTACAAGAAAATTTTATAAAAAGAAAAATAGCTAGAATAGATCTTTGATAAAGTTAAATTTGGTTATCTGTTGAGCTCTAAATTGACTAATTGGATTAGTAAAAATTTTTATTTTTATTTTTATTTGCTTTTAGGTGAGCAGATTTGCCAATGTAGTTAGCAACTTTTTGATTTTTTCCCGAAGTTTATGCAATGCAAGATTTTATTTCTTTACCAATAAATGAATAGTGATGTTGATATATATAAGAATAGTTCCGACAAATAATGTCATTTATCCATTATATTTCTTTATAACAACTAAATATGTTCTTGTGAATAACAACCATGTACAATCTGGTTCCAAAAAAGGAAAGAGTCAAAGATTGTGGCCCTTTATTCTATGATGGTTAATAAACTTTTTTTTTTTTATTTTTTAATGAATATGGCAGGTTGAAGACCACCAAGCATTTATTGATTAATATAAGATAGTATATACAAAGTATAGTGTAAAGAAAAGAAAGAAGGCGGAAAAACAAAGTAGCGGTTTTCAGACACTACTTACGTACAAACCTTTTATGAGTGTTTATAACCAAAATTTAATTTAGACCGAGATTGATCAAGTTTTGGGATCAAGTTATCCATGATTGTATGGATAGTTATTGGACATTTGCTACACAGACAAGCCATATATGCTTGTTTTACCATTGGGCATTAACTTTTTAAAAATGATTATCAAAAGCTAGGAAAGTTAGTGCAACAAATCCAAAAATTGTAAGAGGACGATGATAACCACCATCCAAGGAAGTTATTGCTAAAAATAACTTCTCTTTTCAACCAAGATGGCTTTAATTGGGTTTTCTTCCCCAATACATTTGATACTACAACAACATTACTAAGCCCCGGTTTTCTTTAACCTTGGATTACGTATTCCGTGGAACACTTGCTCTAAAAAAAATATTCTTAGGATCATAGGAATTAAAGCCCTCCTTGGTGGAAGGCCGTCTAACCATCAAACTCCATACACATTGGGCCCACTTAAGTAGGTGTGGGCCAGTATCGGCGCTGCTAGCTGTTTGTCCGCATGGTACATTGATATTTATTTTCCTAAGACTGACTCTTAAAAATTTCAGCAGGATGTCTCCAATTAGGAAGGATGAGCTTAGGGTTACGCTCTCTTGATAAGGCGATGATCGGTGTCTACGATGTAGCAATTTACACAATGGGCATCCTATTCTTCGGCGATCATCGAACCTGAGAGATTGGCAAGGAACTCCTAAACAAAATTGGAGCTCCTGGAACTGATGATTTTGTGGTGATGGCAACTCCAAACCTCTACACCGTGCGAATAGATATCTCAAAAGCTGTGAGGATGATTACCACGAAAAGATGGTCTGCAGGGCAGAGAACACGGTGCATAAATCCAACATGTGGTAGGATGGAGGGATGGAAGAGACATCAAAGCTTTTGCAGTCAGGCTTGTGAGTATTTTGAGTTCTATACACAAATGTGATATCAGACTTCCGTATGTCGTTCTTAGTGTCCTTCTACATAGGCTCAAATTATTTAGAGTTCTAAATTTATTAAAACCCAGCTATTTGATATTTACTCAATAGACTTTTTTATCTACAAATTTTGTTGCTATTTTTTCATGATTCCAATATTATTATCCTTTTCTTCTTGTTAATTTTTAATATATGAAACGTTACATGACTTGCTCTCACTCATGGCATTGCGTCAAGCCATCATCCAGTCTTAAGAGTCTGAAGCTAGCATGGTGAGATAGCTCATGCTGGTGGACTTCTGCAAGGTGGTTCCACACTTTCACGGAGAAAAGTTGCCTTATCTATATGTTCCGACAATAATTTTAAAAAAAAGAAAGCTGTTTATAAGCTCCTCCAACTTCTCGACAGCAAACTCGACTTTTGTACGCCGATCACCGTAACTTCCTTCATAATTCCTTCAACGGAATTCACCAAACGAACCTCATTATGATGCAGCATATCAGATTATTTGGATCATTTCGATTCTGTTTCAGAATCGAAATGAAATTTCTTCCAAATAATTGGAATGAGAATCATCTATTTTTATTATGATTTTAGACTCCAAACTTTCTCCAAACAAACATTCTATTAATTTTTTTTCCAGAAGAAGGATATGATATGGGCCTATGGCCTAGGCTTCAGCGCAGAATCGAAATGAAATTTCTTCTAAATAATTGGAATGAGAGTCATCTATTTTTATTGTGATTTTAGACTCCAAACTTTCTCCAAACAAACATCCCATTAATTTTTTTTCCAAAAGAAGGATATGATATGGGCCTATGGCCTAGGCTTCAGCAAGCGCGGTGCCCCATCCTCATCCACGCTGAAAAACAGGGGAAACGAACCCTTGCTTCAGCCTCCTAGGTGGCATAATTTTCCACCCACCCAATTTGGAAAAAGCCATAAAACGAATTGAGATCTTCAAAAGCTAGCCCACAAGTTCCAACGGTAGGACAAGAACATACTCACGATTACATGCCCCGTGATGTGTGTGGTGACTATAATTTCCTCAAGCCTCCTTTAGTCAATCAGAAAATAACACCCGCTCGCACCGACGCAAGAACACCAGTTGTTTTTTCGCTCATGTACCGTGGAAAACTCTGCTATGAAATAAAAGAGAATAAGTACATGCATGACATGAGAAGGGGGAAAGAGACGAGTCTTTTTTGGTGGGCTACAGGTAATTAATAAGAAGAAATTAATACTGATCTCAACGAGCCAATGGATTGCTGAATCCAGAGTCATAGCTAAAGAAGTGCGGAAACGCAGAAATAATATTTAGAAATCATAGTGAATAAACTAAATTCGACCAAAAGCTTCATGTTTATTCTAAATAAGAAACTAAATTGAATTGGCATGTATTAGCGTGAAGAATGAAGAAACTGAGGCATCAAAACACAACCCTCGAAGTTCAAAGAAGGAACATTGAGATGGAATGTGCTTCTAAAAGTTTACGCCTGCCAAACCGACATGAAGGCATAATGAAGAAATTATTAAGCTGATCGAGCTTGTTTATGATAGGTGTAGCTATTCCAAGGGAGAGCTGTCATAAAATATTTCTTGATATAAAGGCACGTCTTATGTTTAATTCATATTTTTCATAAAGAGAAGTCATCATCCAAAGTTATTCTGAAAAATGGAGCCAAGCAAAAATTGATATACGTCATGGTGCAACAATTTTCATTAGCATAATTTTTGCTATTCCTCTTGCTTTATTCCAGTTTTAACATGTAAAACTGTCATCTATGTCTAAGGTTTTTATACCACCTGATATTTCGGACAAGATACCGGTTTGTATTATTATCGGCTGTCACAAAAATAATATAAATTATCTCTCGGCCTCTACCATATCGGCTGATGTAATATATTATATTTTGATATATTATTCAATATGACATCAAATTATTGATCGAGTTTTTCTAAAATAATTCTTAAAATTTTATTTTAAATATTAAATTTTAATTTATTATTTAATTTTTTTAATTTATTTGGGTTGTGGGGCAGGAGAGGAGGAAATACGAAGGCAAGGCACTTTTCTCATCGAGAATTTATTATCAGCTTTTACCTGCGGTATTAAAAAATGGTGGATCTAATTAAAAATATATTTAATTAAAATTTTTAAAAAATAATATTTTAATATATTTTTTTATTTTTTTAATATTTAAATCTACATATTTATATTTATAGGTCTTTTATATATTTTTTTAAAAATTTTTAAAAAAAAATTTCCACATCCAATACGTCAGACCATAAAATTTTTATTTTTCTCCCACAAAAAAAAAAAAAAAAGGGAAGAGCCTTCTTTTTTCCTCCACTCTTTCTTCCGATCGCCCTCTTCCCCCTTCCACCTAACCACCCCAAACCCCCTTCCTTTCGCCTGCCACCTCCCGGCCTTGCCCGCCGCCCGTCGCCTCCCATCACCTGACGCAGATCACCACCTCGCCCGCCGCTATTGCAAATCAGCAACTCGCCGCCGCCCATCGTCACCCCCACCTGCTGCCGTCGAGCCTCCTTTCTTCCTTCCGACTGCCCCACCCTCCTTTCTTCCTCCTGATCACCCCAAACCCCCTTGTCGTCCGCCACCCGACCTGTCGCAGATCTACCCACCTCCGCCGTCGCCACTCTCAGACTAACCCGCCGCTGCCCACGCCCTCCGAGATCTTGACCCCCCTGAACGACCTCCCCTGTGATCTTGCACCTCGCTGTTGCTGCCCTCCGCAATCTCGCACCCCGCTGGTGCCGCCCTCCGTGATCTCGCCTGCCGCCGCTGCTACCGCCCTCTGCAGCCTCCCCACTACTGCTTCCCCTACCCTCTACGGCCTCTGCAACCACCGCTATCGTCGAACTCTGCGGCCTCACCCTCTATCACCGGCACCACCACCGGCGCTGCCATCGTCGCCGCTGCTGCCGACCAACCCTACTCCAATCATGGAATTTGCATGATCCACGGGATCGGAAAAGGTCAGCCCCTTCCATTTATTGAGTCTCCATTTTTTAGTTGATTTAAAAAAAAAAAAAACAACTTGCTGTCTGAATGTTTGAAAATCTATAATTAAAGAGCATGTGGTAATTGATCGATAGTGTTTCGATGAGATTATGCATTTTTTTTTATTTGAAAATGTCCAACCCAATCACTGTATAAGACCTTGAAGATTTATTGGGTCAGCTGTAGCCACTCAATTTGATGGTTCATTAAGAGATAGTGGGTCATTAAATGCCCTTTAGGTGGCTATAAAATTTGATGGCCTTGCGACATATTTACAATGGAAGAAGAGCACTTATCTGCTTGTTCAAGGGCGACACTTGGAAGGATATCTCACTGGCACAAAAAGGAAGTCTATTAATGATGAGTAAGATATAGCATAATGGAGAATGGAAAACTTTATTATACTGGCATTTTTATTCAATACAATGACATAAAGTATGGCCAGAAGCGTATAACAACTACTAGAGACTGCACATGAGGTCTAGAAAATGGTGGCTCATATGTTTTCACAAAAGCAGAATTCTGTCCAAGTATTTGAGATACATTCTTAATTGCATCAGCTCTATCAGGAGGATTCATCTATCATAAAGTATACCACTGAGTTGAAGCATCTCTGGTCTGAAGCAGATCATTATAGAATTTTTGTTCCACAAAGTTCTATTAATATTGATAGATTCCAAAAGTATTTAGAAGCAGAATGGGTTCAGGACTTTCTGTACGGCTTAAATTTGGAATATGAATCCATCAGAGTTCAGCTTCTAGCTCGGGATACGTCGCTTAGTCTGGATCAAGTCTTCTCTACTGTTTTGAGCGAGGAGACACGGTGGTGAGTGACTTCTGAATCAAGCAATACTATAAGATCTGCTCTTACTATGCAACCACAATAGTTGGGTAAAAAGGTGTGCTTTCATTGTAAGAAGCCTAGGCATACCAAGGCTTTTTGTTGGGATCTCCATGGTCACCCAAATCAGTCTGGACATGATAATCGATGTCATGGTCATCGTGGTGGAAGAACTAATGGTCGGGGTAATGATTATGGAACTGCCAAAGCCAATCTCTCTAAGAAAACTGAGGGTACAGTGCATCATTTATCTACAGAAGAGTATCAGACCCTCCGACGAATGATGAACATGTACAAGTTATCCTCTGGCACCACATCCTCTGCTCTGAAGTAGCCTAGCCACCAAGATAGGTATCTTGATTCTTCTCTTTTTGCATAATTAGATACTCCTTACAGTTTAGCACATGCATTTAATTATGTCGATAGGACATTCTCCTCCTAGATAATAGATTCAGGAGCATCCAGTCACATGATAGGTGCATCAAATAATTTTATTTCATATTCACCATATTTAGATTGGAACAAGATCTGTATAGTTGATGGATCGTTTATCTCTATTTCTAGAAAAAAAATTCATTGACTGTACCCCTAGTTTGAGATTGTCATCAGTATTACATATCCCATCTTTTTTCACAAACCTACTATCTATTAGCTCCATTACTAGAGATTTGAATTGCTCTATTATATTTTGGCCTTCTTACTATCTGTTTCAGGAGCTAAAAATGGAAAAGATACTTGAGAGTGGTAGGCTGCACAATGGACTTTATTATCTAGAAGGTGGTAAAAATAGTATGGAGTCTTCTTTAAAAAGATATGCATTTTTTGCTGAAGGTGCTTCTTCAGAACTTGTGTTATACCATCGTAGACTAGGTCATATCCCTTTTTTTGTTCTTAGTCGTTTATTTTCTTCTCTTTCAAAAAATTGTAATAGAATATTGCTAGTTTGTGATCATTGTGAGTTGGCTAAATATACCAGAGAAAGATTTTCTGTGTCTGGGATTAAAAGTTTTGAACCTTTTATTATAATTCACTCTGATGTATGGTGTCCATGTAGCACTACTACTACTCTCGACCATAGGTGGTTCGTTACTTTTATTGATTGCTTTAGCCGAGTAACTTGGATATATTTGTTGAGGGAGAAGAATGAGATTTTACACTACCTCAAGAAGTTTCATAAACTGGGTACTCAGTTCGATACCAATATTAAAATTTTACACAATGGCACCAAATATATTAATCAAGAGTTTCGTGTGTATCTTCATACTCATGACATTCTTTATCAAACCACCTGTATTGATACTCCTACTCAAAATGAGATTGCTGAGCGCAAAAATAAGCACTTACTGAAGGTAGTCTGATCCTTATTCTTTACCATATAAGTTTCTAAGTTTTTGTGAGGTGAGGCTGTCTTGACCGCTGCCTACTTAATCAATCGTATGTCCCTCAAGACACTTAGGTTTAAGTCTCCCGTACAGTGCTTGAAAGGGTCTACCAATTATGCGGTCCCTCCTAGGATGTTTGAATGTGTTTGTTTTGCTCGAAATCATGGACCCTCGATTGGCAAATTAGATCTACGAGCATTAAAATATGTGTTTGTCAGCTACTCTGCCACTCAGAAGGGGTACAAATGTTATTATCCTCCTGAGCGGCGGACGTTCGTTACTATGGATATTATTTTTCAGAAAAATAAAGCCTACTATAGGAGTCATCCATTAGATAGTGGGACACAAGAATTCCTTCTTCCAGGAGAATTTCTTTACACTCCTGAATATTCTGATGTCCAGAAAGTGTATCATAGTGATGATGTCCAGGGAGAGCCTGGTATTAGGATAGCCGAAGAGTCCAGTATGCATCCACCAACTATCCAAGTGCCTCCACCGCTTAAAGCTTCCTCTCTAGTGTTCTTAAATCGTAATGGTAACACTATTTCAGCTACTCCTTTCAATTCTAATTTTGATCTTAATATTTCTATTGCAAAACAAAAGGATACTCGTCCAATTATTTCTCTTGCTCATTACCATTATGATATAGCTAACTATGTTTCATATAAGAATATGTCTCCATCTTATCAGTATTTTATAGCTGCATTAGACTCCATCTGTATTTCTGGTACCTAGCAAAAGGCTATGGCTGAACCAAAGTGAAAGGAAGCAATGTTGAAAGAAATGAGTGCTTTGTCCAAAAATCAGACATGGAATCTGGTCACTCTACCAGTTGGTAAACATTCTGTAGGATATAAATCGGTGTACACCATAAAACAGAGTCCAGAGGACAAGATGAAAAGATACAAAGCTCGACTAGTAGCAAAAGGCTACACTTAGACATATAGAGTAGATTATGATGAGACCTTTGCTCCGATGGTTAAGATGAATTCTATTTGAACATTGATATTGTGTACAGTTAACTTTGGTTGGGAGTTACATCAGTTGGATGTGAAGAATATTTTCTTCATGGAGACTTTCAGGAGGAGGTATACATGCAGATACCATAGGATTTGAGACTAGAGCAACTGCTGGAAAAGTTTGCAAGTTAAAGCGCTCGTTGTATAGCCTCAAACAATCTCCTCGTGCCTGGTTTGATCGATTCAGTCAGGCTGTGAGAGGAATAGGATATAGACAGAGTAATGCAGATGATATACTGTTCTATAGGCATTTAAAGAGAAAAAAACTATACTCTTAGTTTATATTAATGATATTGTAATTATAGGAGATGACCATCATAAGATCAAGCAACTCAAGGAAAAGCTAAAGCAAGTATTCGAAGTGAAAGATCTGGGTCCACTAAGATATTTTTTGGGTATAGAAGTTGCACGGTCATCCAGAAGAATTTTTCTATCACAACAAAAGTATGTACTGGATTTGCTTTCTGAGATTGAGATGTTGGGGTGTAAGCCTGCCGATACCCTGATAAACCAGAATCATCGGCTAGTGGTAGATGGTGGAGCTCTAGATGAGGATATCAGCAACTTGTTGGTAGATTAATATATCTCTCACATACAAGGCCTGACATTGCCTACTCTGTCAGTGTCATCAGTCAGTGCATGCATGATCCACGAGAGTCTTATATGGAGGAAGCTTTCAGAGTAGTACGCTACCTAAAAGGATGTCCAGGTTGTGGTTTGCTCTTCTCCATACAACACCTTTTAGGTAGAGGGATTCACTGATATAGATTGGGCTGGATCACTGAATGATAGACGGTCTACTTTTGGGTATTTCACATATGCAGGGGGTAATTTAGTTATCTGGAGGAGTAAGAAACATTCATGGCCTGATCATTTGCAGAGATTGAGTACAGAGCAATGGCTCTAGGTATATGTGAGCTCCTTTAGCTACAGAAGTTGCTTCAGAAGTTACAACTCCTGAATAAGTCTTCTTTTGGACTATACTGTGACAGTAAGATGGCAATTGAGATTGTAGGCAATCCGATACAACATGATCGTACCAAATACATTGAGATCGACCACCACCTTATCAGGGAGAAGATTGATCAAGATCAGATCTGCATTATCTTTATTCGATCATCCGATCAAGTGGTAGATATTCTGACCAAAGAGCTTAGCTTATCATCTTTTTCTGGATTGATTGACAAGATGGGACTTTGAGATATCTTCACCTCATTTTGAGGGGGAATGTTAGAATGATGGATCTAATTAGAAATATATCTAATTAAGATTCCTAGAAAATAATATTTTGGTATATTCTTTTATTCTCTTTCTGTATTTAGATCTACATGTTTGTATTTATAGGCTTCTTGTATATCTTCTTAAAAGTAAGAGACAAAAAATTTTCTTTCCACATCCAACAGGCAGTACTATAAATTAGCGAGGTTGAGTGAGGTGATTCGGGCCCAAGTTAGGTGCCATCCTACTTTGAAAATTATGCGACGGGCTTGACATCATGGTGGGGTGGTGGCCGAGAACCTGGAAATATTAATTGCCCATTGTTTTGTCACAATGTGCACCCAATTTCATCCAAACAGTCAGCCGCATGGCCCCGTCCCGTCCCGCGAGCATAACACTCGGACAACAAATAGTTCTTCAACGGGGAAGGCTGTCTGGATCGCAGCCTAGCTAGGTTAGGGCCTTTTTTTTTTTTTTGCTTGGAATATAAATATTCTGTGATTTCATTCAATCCAGAACACCAGTATCTAATGCAAAGCAAGATTTCAAGACTTAATTCCAGCAAGTAGAGCTGTCAAAATGGCCGTGGAGAGCGAGTAGGGTCTATTACAGCCGGGCCAAAAAAGCCGTTCTAATAAAAGGGCCATCAAATAGGCACCCGATCCTAGCCAAAGGGCCTAAACGGATTGGCCTTTATAACTCAATAAAAAAATTTAAAAAAATTTAAAAAAATAAAAAAATAAAAAAAATTTCAAACATAATACTTCATCAAATAAATAAATAAAATTAATACTTATATCAATTTTTACAACACCATAAGTAAATATAAAATAGCTCTAAAAAATTTGTAATGATATCATAATATCCATTCTCCACAAGCAAAAAAATAAAACACCATAAACTAATTAAACTTCACAAAATAAATGGGTCAACCTATGGGCTAGATGGGCCAACTAGGCCATAAATAGGTCAGGCTGAAAAATCCTTTTGTTAAATGGACTATCAAAATATTAACCCAATCCTATTATTTTAAGAGCCTAAATAGGTTGGCCCGCAGGCTATAGCCCATTTTGTTGGCCCTAGCTTTGAGGGTGCCGACAATCCTTACGGGAGCCAGACGTCTTGGTTGGTAGTTTTGTAGGAAGCCGAGGGACGCTGAAGTTGGTAAGGAGGAGGAACTGCCAAAAGGATGGCAAAGCCAATTGAAATATTTAACCTTCTTCGGGGTGGGAAGTTTTTGTCGATGAGCCATATTATTCCTCCGTGGATTAGAAAGTGATGGCATTGCTCAACTGCGAATTTTCTAGTTGTAGACCATTTCCATGATCTGCTCACTTGCTGAAGAGAAATTAAATGCTTCTAGAAAGGCTTGCATGGATTGGTACTTAGATGTCAAGGTAATTGAGAGAAGAAGTCGCGTTGCACAAGTCCGATTGCATGAGAAAGTCGGCGACGCTGATTGTTGGATTTTTTGCAAATAAAAATTGGTTGGGGGCAAAGAGTTTTGAGTGGCTCGCTTCTAATTAAAGAATCGAGCCAGAAGGATGCGTACTTGCTGTCACCAATGGACGTAGAAGAGCTCTCGTGAAAGAAGCTGTGGTGTCCCAAGATTTTTCTCCTATCGCGGATTGAATTAGATTAACTTGATAAAAAAGATCAGACCTCAATCGAATTAAATTGAATCAGATCTATAATTAAAATTTTAATAAAAATTAATAATATATATTAAATTCATCCTAAATATATTCCAATTTAATAGGAGTAAATTTTAAATTCATAAAAATAATTTTCAAATTTGATCCAAATCAAATTTATCTTAAATTTTAAAAATCTATAGTTTTTTTTATCATAAATCTATCACAGATTTATGATAGATTATTTATATCAAATATATCCATCACAAATCCATCATTAAAAGTAACCAAAAATTTATATCTTTTTTCCATCACAACTTTATGATGGATTTATGATAATTTTTTTTTGTATCGAATATATCCATCATAAATTCATCATTGAAAGCAATCAAAATTTTATATCTTTTTTTTATCATAAATCATCATAATTTTATGACAAATTTTTTGTATCCATCATAGATCCATCCATCACTCAAAATAATCAAAAATTTATATTTATTTTTTATCACAAATTCATCACAATTTTGTAATGAATTTTTTGTGCCAGATATATTCGTCATAAATCCGTCAATGAAACTTAGTAAAAATTTATTTTTTTTTTTGTCACAAATTCATCATTGGAGATTCAAAAAAATTATTTTACTTTTCTATCATAGATCCATCGTAAATTCATCATAATTTATGATAAAATTTTTCTGTCACAAAATTTATTATGTTTTCTTATAGTGAAAGCAAGATGCAACCACTGATTATTGTATTTAATAAAGAAGTTGATTCAATTTTCACCATATTAGCCAATCATATTGGCAATGTTATGTGAAATCCCGGTTTCTATAATTTTCGGCGAGATTATGCCGTATTCAGAATTTTTCCCTATCCATATAATGTCTTTCTCAAGAAGTCCCCGTCCATCGGTGGAGATTTCCACGACCAAAAACTACTGCTGCTACCACCAAATCCTACTGGCTTAGCTATCACTCGACGGTTGATCATCCTATATTTCATATTTTATTTCAAAGTGATGAATCCAATCAAGGACTGAACTAGAGGGATAGCTTGCTTTTATTTCTATCATACTATAAACGGTCAACGGGGGCCGGTTATATATTCACGAGATTTTCCTGCTCATGAGTCGGTAGGACACGTCTCATTTTTCCTCTCATGAGGAGGATTGCTCACCAGATTTTCCTGCTCATGAGACGCGTTTCATTTTTCCTCTCATGAGGAGGATTGCTCAAGATTGGCGGCAGGTGGCATCCTACACAAAAACAGTGGATGCATTACATGTGAATGCGTGCACGAGCATGCGTCCGTTGCAAATAAATGTTAAGTGTTAAAACATTAGATGTCACACGCAATGAACAAAATTAGAGTATGGGGATTTTGCAGTTTATGTTGAATATTTTTCTCAACGAGATTTCTAAATTTTAGCGTGCAATATCCCCACAAGCACATGCACGCACGCACGCACACTGCATATAATTACATGGTCAAATTTGTAATCATATTATATTCTTGCTGAAAATTGTGTTTCCATGCATGCTTGTTAATGGCAACTTCCCTAAATAACACAAAAATGATTGATGCCTTCACTTTTTTTTTTTTTTTTTTCTAGGTTCAACTTTATAAATCCTATAACCAGCACTTTCCAGTTGAAGAGTGCGTCTTTCCCGTCATGTATTATTTTCTTCCTCCTTTTCTCAATCTTTGGACTTAAAATGATGAAGTGACCCTTCAGGACCAGACGCCGCCATTTTTATTGGACAAGAAACTTTTCTCCCCTTCGTACAACGATTCTACCCCAAATTCTGCATCCCCAGTGAATCAATAGATTCTCCATGGTCAAATAGTCATGATTAACAGCGATCCATGATCCAGAAACTTGATACCATTTAAAATATATTTTACAGCTTCCTAAAGTGCAGTTAAATTTTACATTCTTATGAAGTCCATTTAACATCATAACCAACAAGGTAAAATACAAGATATGGAATAGAATTTGTTAGATAATCTTGTCATCAGCGAGAACATACTGATTTAGATACAAATCCAACAGATCCAGGTCTGTAAAGCTTGCAATGAATTATATTGTCAATTGTCTCAGCAGTGTCACCAATCCTAAAAAGCTCCAGCCTGAATTGCACCAACAGTGGCAGGACCGACAACAACCTGCAATTAATATTGGTAGAGACACATAATCCAGTGCAACCAGCAAAAAGTACAAAACTCCGACAAAGATCTGGGCAGTGGTTACTCTCCAACTGATCCATATCATCTTCCATATATTATTCTTTCAGTATTTAAGTATTATTGATCAGTGTAACTTTTTAATACGTTCTTGCATGTAAATAAAAGAGTTAATCATTTTCAAATCCATTTCGACTTATTTTCACCATTAAATCTTACAAATTTGTGCCAAGATCATTCTTTTTACCTTGCTATTAGCCCTTGTTGGAGGATGTTACTCCACCGCCCGACTTACTAGCATTGCAACCAACTGATCACCGATCTCCGATGGATGTCCGCCGATGCAATGACGGAAATATCGATGCATTATCATCCGATGGGCGTGCAGTTCGACAAAATCGACTAACCATCAATCAAAAATCATTTGGACAACTGTCAATCGCTCTTTCTCGAAGTCATTCAATCGATTATTGTTCAATCTCAAGTCTTTCGATCAACCGACGATCGGTCAGCACAAAATCAGCTAGCCAACCAACCGATAATCAATCGATCCTAATCATCCAACCAACGATCGGCTGGCACAAAATCAGTCGATCGATGATCGATCGGCACAAAATCAGCCGGCTGACGATCCATCGGTTTCAATCAACCGACCAACGATCGACTATATAAAATCATTTCCGAGAAGAGCGGACGACGACAATTGGTGGATGATTTTGACTATCAACCCACGATCGTACTACACCAGAAAAAGAGGGATCCATGTGTCAAACAGTTATCACTCCGATATCTATAAAAGAAAGATAATCTAATCAGTCTAGAGGAAGAGATGATTCTAAGAGCAAACTCTTTTTCTTACTTTCTACTTTTCTGTTCGACCAATTCATCCCTCTAATTTAAGCATCGAAGAATCTCCGTCGGAGCCAACTCCGATCAGTGCAGACTTTTCTTGCAGGTTTCTTGACATTCAATCGCAGGTGTAGGTGGATTGGCGGCAATAGATTGACATGCCAGATAGGGGGAAGATCAAGAATCAAACTTTATAAATGGCAAAGACTCATGCTCAAAACTCGTCCAACTTCGCTGGCCAGTCATTCTGGCGAGAAATACTCCTCCCTCCACTGTCGTTAGTGGCGGAACTAAGT
This sequence comes from Cocos nucifera, assembly GCA_006176705.1. Classification (NCBI taxonomy): domain Eukaryota; kingdom Viridiplantae; phylum Streptophyta; class Magnoliopsida; order Arecales; family Arecaceae; genus Cocos; species Cocos nucifera. The sequence continues at coordinate 628,619 of QRFJ01000295.1, forward strand.
TCTTCGCATCCAATAGTTATGGTGGACGCACAAACCCAACAACTGACTGCGTTGATGCAGCAGATCCAAATGCTGATGAAAGCTGTTCACAGCCTCCAACAGCAACCGCATGCAATGGCAGAAGGCCCAATGATGCAAGCTATACCATCTAGGCATAGCCGCCGCATCTCGAGACACTCTACCACCCCCTTACCGAAACGACCATCTCGATATTTCCACCGAACGAAAACCCCATCTCCTCGCCATTCACAAAGAGACATCCGCCAGTCACAACGTTTCATTTTTCCGTCCGCTAATCGAAGTCAACACAAGGAAAAACGTCCTCGAAACTCAACCACCTCCTCCACTAGTTCTTCAAGAGGATCGACGCCTGGGACATCTCGCCGACGATAGTTCGATGATTATGAGCAAAAGCTCAAAAAAAATCAACCATCGACTGGTCCGAATCTAGGAGGACGCAACAGGAGGGTCCTCTAACGGTCTCTGTGTCTAGACCGCCCCTCCTTTCTCCTCGTGCATCTTGAAGGAACCAATTCCGTCACGATTCAAGATGCCGCAAGTGGAGCCGTATGACGGCTCCACCGACCTAGTCAATCATCTCCAGAGTTATAAGGCTCTCATGATGATCTAAAGGGCAAATGATGCTCTTATGTGTATCAGCTTCCCAGCCACCCTTCAAAAAGCTACTCGAGCCTGGTACTCCGAGCTTCAATCAAAAAACATCGACTCTTTCGGACAGCTTGAAGACTCATTCGTGGCTCACTTCAGCACTAGCAGGAGAATGCCACGAACTTCAGATATCATCTTCTCGATCAAACAAGAAGAGAGAGAGACACTTCGGGCCTTCGTGGCGCGTTTTAATGCCGCCACACTCGAGGTCCGAAATCTCAATGAGGATGTGGCCATCTCAGCTATGAAATAGGATCTGCGGGACTTCCAATTCACTTATTCGCTAGACAAGAACCACCTCCGAACCTATGCTAAGCTCTTAGAGCGCACGGATAAATATATATGCGCAGAAGAAGGCACTTCTGGCCGGCGCCAATCAAACGAAAAGGGTCAGAAGAAGAAAAAACAGCGGAAGAACGACGTTCCTACTGGACTGAATCAGATGGCCCCAAACAGAGAAACAGTCTTCTCCCAATTGAATCCGGTACCGACTAACATGAAAAGTCAGTACGATACTTATACTCCCCTTTCCATACTACGTGCACAAATCTTGATGGAAATTGAAGGGGAGAATTACCTTCGCCGACCCCACCAATGGAAAATCGAGGGAAGGACAAAAGAAAATACTGCCGATTCCATCGCGACTACGGCCACGATACCGAACAGTGCTTCCAATTAAAAGATGAGATCGAGGCTCTCATCCGACGAAAATTTCTTGCCAAATACCGACTAGATCGTCCAACTCAGCCCCATGACGATCAACCACCAGCATCAGAGGAGACTCAACAAAATCGACTGACTGCTGGGGTGATCAACATGATCTCTAGATAATCAAGAGCCGAAGCGGCAACATCCGAAGAAGGATCGGCCAAGAAACGACGATCCGATGAACTTATTTCTTTTTTGGATGACGATGTAAGGAGAGTTCAAACTCCTCATGATGATGCTATCGTCGTCTCAGCAACGATAGCAAACTATGATATAAAGAGAATCCTCATCGATAATGAAAGTTCAACCAATATTTTATTTTACTCTGCTTTCTTTCGAATAAAATTATCGATGGAACGCCTCCGAAGAGTTCCTATCCCTTTAATCAGATTTATAGTAGATGTCATCGACGTTGAGGGAGAAATAGATCTTCCATTGACCGTGGGGATAAAATCTCAATAAAGTACTGTAATCTTAACTTTCATGGCCGTTAGAATCTCGTCAGCATACAACGCCATACTTGGACGACCAGAACTCAATGCCCTCAAGGCAATAGTATCGACATATCATTTACTAATCTGATTTTCGACCAATGTCAGAGTCGGAGAGATGCGAGGCGACCAATAAATCGCTCGACGTTGTCTCGCAATTACTGTAAAGAAGAATAAGCCAGTAGGCTCTTCACCGTTGGAAGGACTTGATCAGCGAAAAGATGAAAAGCAAGGTGAACTGGCCGAACGGTTAGTCTCCATCCCGCTGCAAAAGAGCGACCTGGCTAAAGCTGTATAGATCGGGTCGCACCTTCAGGCGATGGAGCGTGAACAGTTGGGTTCGGTTGCTAAGGGCCAATGTCGATATATTCGCTTGGTCAACAACCGACATATCAGACATACCTTCGAAAATAATTACTCAGCGACTGAATGTTAATCCGAATGTTAAGCCAGTGAGACAGAACAAATGATCATTCGCTCTTGAGCGACAAAAGATCATCGATGAAAAGGTAGACAAACTCCTCGTGGCAAACTTTATTAGAAAGGCCCATTACCCCAATTGGCTTGCCAATGTTGTCATGGTGAGAAAAGCCAACGAAAAATACCGTATTTGCATCGACTATACCAACCTAAATGAGGCATGCCCGAAAGATAGTTTTCCACTTCCAAAGATCGATCAGCTGGTCGATGCAATATCGGAACATCGGCTTTTAAGCTTCATGGATGCTTTTATGGGCTACAACCAAATTCGAATGGCATCCGAAGACGAAGAACATACTGCCTTCATCACATACAAAGAGATTTATTGCTATAAAGTTATGCCATTCGGACTCTAAAATGTAGGAGCAACCTATCAACGGTTGGTAAATAAAGTTTTCAAGCCATAAATTAGACGAAATATGGGGGATTTATTGCTATAAAGTTATGCCATTCGGACTCAAAAATGTAGAAGCAACCTACCAGTGGTTGGTAAATAAAATTTTCAAGCTACAAATAGGACGAAATATGAAAGTATATGTCGACGATATACTGATAAAAAGCACTCAAAGTCAAGATCATGTCCGAGACTTAGAAGAGGCTTTCGACACACTCCGACGACACCGAATGAAACTAAATCAGACCAAATGTGTCTTCGAAGTGACAGCAGGAAAGTTCCTTGATTTTCTTGTTTCGCATCGAAGAATCGAGATAAATTCCGAGAAAATAAAGACGATCATTGACATGAAACATCCAACTTTAATGAAGGAGGTGCAACAGCTTAACGAAAAAATCACTGCGCTCAGTCGATTTATCTCTAAATCCGTCGAAAGATGCCTTCCTTTCTTCAAAACTCTATGGTAAACAAAATTTTTCATAGACAGACGAATACCAACGATTCTTCGAAAAGCTGAAGAAATACTTAATGACTCTTCCATTGCTCGTAAAGTCGATGGAAGGAGAATCTCTATACTTATACCTAGCCACATCCAACGAAGCTGTTAGTTCGATTTTGATCAGAGAAGATGAAAGTCGAATGCAGCACCCCATATACTATGCAAGCAAGGTGCTCCATAATGCTGAAACTCGATACTTAAGGATAGAAAAGATGATCTATGCCTTAATTATTTCAACGAAATAACTTCGTTCCTACTTCCAAGCCCACACAGTGCATGGTTTAACCGACCAACCTCTAAAGTCGATTCTGCATTGACCAGATACCTCAGGCAGAATGGCAAAATTGACGATAAAGCTCAGTGAATTCAATATCCAATATCGCCCTCGTCCATTGATGAAAGCTCAGATTCTGACTGATTTTATCGTCGAATGTACCATTTAGAAAGATAAGCCCGATCAAAAGAAAACAACACACAAGTCGATAGGGAACACCCCTGAAATCGATCATAAGTCGACTTGGATGTTACATGTCGATGGAGCGTCGAATGCTCTCGAAAGTGACGTGGGACTCATCTTGGCAAATGCCGATGGAATAGTCATCGAATACACCCTCCGATTTAATTTTAAAGCTTCAAACAATCAAGTCGAGTACGAAGCTCTTCTGGTTGGCTTGAAAATCGCAAGAAAGCTCGATGTTGAAGAATTGAAAACATTCACCGACTCTCAACTCATCGCAGGATAAGTTAAAGATGACTTCGAAGCTCGCGATCCGACAATGCAAAAGTATTTGGAGAAAGTCAAAGATCAAACTCCTATCTTCAAATACTTCGACATCACACACATCCCTAGAGTAGAGAATGCTCGGGCTGACGCACTCTTTCGACTCTCCATCACCACTCCAAACGCGCTTGGCCGAACCTACATCAAATATCTCGACGTACCAAATATCAAAAGGGCGGAAGAAATATTATAGATCAATGACAAGCCAAGTTGAATGAATCCAATTATCAAGTACCTAGTCGAATGGATCCTACTAGACAATCCATCTGAAGCAAAACGTTTAAGATGGATGACCTCGCAATATGTTATGATGGACGGACGACTCTACAAGCAGTCTTTCTCCCTTCCATTGTTGAAGTGCCTAGGACCTTACGATACTGACTATGCACTTCGTGAAGTCCACAAAGGAATCTATGGAAACCAGTTGGGGGGCAAGTCCCTCGCCTATAAGATCCTTCGGTAAGGATATTATTGGCCAATAATTCAGGAAGATGCAGCTGAATTCGTCCGAAAATGTGAGCCATGCCAAAGATACGCAAATATCCAACGCCAGTCGATGGTACGACTGACATCGATCATGGTATCATGGTCGTTTGCACAATGAAGGATCGACATACTTGATATTTTTTCCCCATTTGCATAATGGAGGTACGACAGACTCAGGATTATAACCAATACCAAGGCCATAATCAACACCACGCACACCTCGCCCACTTACACCGCCACCTTTTCCTCTGCCTCCCCCTTTCTTCCCACCCGAGAAAAGTTTTCTTCATGTTACTAAGAAATACAAGAGCGCTGAAATTTTTAAGTAATTTAATATACAAGCCACCTAAAAATTTACATTTGTGGATGGACAAACATCAACAGTGTATGCTTACCTTTTCTTGCATCAAGTTTGGCCCTGAACCTTCCATCCTGAAATTTTACACAAAATTCAATTAACAATCTTCAAGCAAAATCAAAAATAAAGCATTGGAACCTTCTATTTCAAGTATATGGCTCTGGACCAAAAGCTTCATGTTCATTCTAAGAAAAACCTAAATTAGAATTAGCATGTATTAGCATGAAGGATGACAAAACTGAGGCATCAAGACACAACTGTCAAAGTTCAAAGAAGGAACATTGAGATGGAGTGTGCTTCTAAAAGTTCAGTATGAAAGAAAAGAAAGAGAAGTATCTTCCATGCCAGTTATTAGTACACAAACAGAAAAAGAAAGCATACTTGTGTGACATGCAGAACAAAAAATGACTCCGCAAAAGAACAAAGGAAAGACAGACTTACAAGCTCTAAGTGACAATGTAAATGTACAAATGCTAAAAACAGACTAAACAAAATCTTACCTTCATAGCAAGATCCATCAGCTCAGGAGACACGTTTTGACCGGCAGTGACCAAACTGTTGACTAATTCACCAGCAAACCGTGCCTCTTTCTGTGTGATAAGAGTGTATGCAGTCCCATCTTTATCTCTAGCACGACCTATTCTTCCAATACGATGAACATGCATATCCATGTCTCTGGCAATATCAAAATTAACAAGTGATTTGATTGACTTTATGTCAAGTCCACGGGCAGCAACATCAGTGGCCACTAGGACATGGTAGGTTCCAGATTTAAACTTCTGTAAAATGTCCATTCGAGAAGCCTGGTCTTTGTCCCCATGAAGGGCTGCAACTTTGAATCCTTTCTGAATCAACCGGCTTTCAATCTCATCTACCGTAGCCTTTTTGGATGCAAATACAAGAACATCCCCTTCATCAATCATTTCAGGTAATTTTCCAAGAAGCCAAGGCATCTTATCAGCATCAGAAGGAATTACACTAACAACTTGAGTAACGTCCTCATTGGCCATCCCAACATCGCCAACTGTAACTCTTACCGGATCAGTGAGAATCTCTCTGGCCAAACGTTCAACTTTGTAGGGCATGGTTGCAGAAAAAAGCAGTGTCTGCCGATCAGGCCTTAACTGACCAACAACAGATCGTATCTGCGGCTCAAAGCCAAGATCAAACATCCGGTCAGCTTCATCGAGTACTAGGTAAGTTGCCCTGAACATGGTTAGTGCCTTCATTTTCAGCAGGTCTATCAATCTCCCTTGATTGGCAACAACTATCTCGCAACCTGCCTTAAAGTTCTTTGAATTGATCAAGTTTGGACACTCCACCATAGACAGCAGCAACCCGTATTCCATAAGGTTTTGCAAACTTCTTTGCTTCTAGATATATTTGATGTGCCAATTCTCTTGTGGGAGTACATATTACACCTATGGGGCCCTCTTCTTTTTGAAGTTCAGGCTGATCCATAATATGAACAATCATAGGAAGTACAAAAGCAGCAGTTTTGCCTGAACCAGTTTTTGCAATGCCAATAATATCTCCCAGAAAGCACAATTGGTAGAGCCTGGCACTGTGTTGGTGTTGGTTTTTCATAACCCTGCTTCGCAATAGCATTCATTAATGCAGTAGAAAACCCGCAATCCTCAAAGGCTTTAATTGGTTTTGGTACATCAAAACCAGAAGTACGTATAGCTAAGCTTTTCCGGTAGTCAGCAACATCCTGCTCGCTCATCCCTAGAGGTACATTAAAAAAAGAACACAGTTGATGACAGTTCACTACATATCAAATTCAATTCACATTAATCTCCACATAGATCTAAAAGAAACCAAAATACTTCAGCCAAAAAATTATGTTGCCAACACGAACATGATCATTAAACAAGTGGACCTTTGAATGCAGCATTATTGCACGGTTGATTGAAACAAAAGATCATTTATGAGACAACCGACAGATAGATAAAAATAACATTAGAAGTGAATTAGTGATGGCAGCTACCTAATTGTGTTATGGAAAGTACACAAACCTACAAGTTGACTATGATGGTCCCCTTACGAACCTATAACTGCATGTGCCTTTGCCTGATTACAATTAAAAAACAAGCAATTATCACTCAAAGACATGCCTTGTTCTCATGCATATCCACAGCTTCAAACAATCATCGACACTTACCTAAGAGAAAATCTGTAAACCATATGCACAAATCATAACCACGAAGGCAAAAGCTACAAAAAATAACTCAACACAAAGATACAAGCCTATATATAATAATACGGAGTTATACCCTACTTCTCCGTTTCAAACTTATATCCAACCTTCTTGAACATCCTTGCTTTTATTCTACATGGTCTTCAACTCCTCCTAATTGCTCTTTTTCTATTCTTTATGATGCCTTAAATGCCAATCTTCTACATAGTTTCTTTTATTATGATTTTTAAGATTACTTATGTTTTCAATGTGTAAAACAGTCCTGAAATTTGAGTTTTGAAGATACAACATTGCAATTATTTATTTATTTATTTATCATAACTTCTGATTGTGTGCGTGCGTGCGTGCGTGCGTGTGTACTGCAACACCATGGATATCTATGGTAACTTCTGATTGTAGATTTCTTTGGATTATCTAACCATATTTATTCACTTAAACCATGTTTATGCACCACTATGAAACAGTAACATAGGTCCATGATAAAAATAAATAAACAAAGTAGCATAAACAAGCATGCTAATTGTGAGCTTTTTTACAAGCTTGTAAATCTATCCATGCCATTGCATGCCAATGTATGACAAAAAACAGCAAAATATGTGTATCGTGCTAATCTCCAGAAGGCATAGGTACATCCCACAATAATTTCATCCTTGATCATTGTAGGAACAAGGAAATTTCTAAAAATAACTCAATCTCATGATCTCAATATGTCAGCTTTGGGCAGGTAATGAATTCTTGGAGAAGTTGATTAGGGTTGATGAGGGTTGACAATTTTTTGCAGTTGAATAATATGTAGCTAAAAGGGTTCCATTGTTATGTACATGCATGGATGTGATTAGTGTTATTAAAGGCACGCTTCAGGCGCACCTTAGGCACAAAAGGCACTAGGCGTAAGGAACGTCGTCTCTATACCTCCTAAGCAAGGCGACAGCCCTCAAGCACAGCCTAGATGCCTCAGGCGCACACCTTTATATGCACCTGAGGCGCCTTTGCATTGTTTAGAAAACAATGAGGTCAGTTACAGTATTATTTTTTAGTTTCAAAGGAATAGGAAAGGCCAGTGATAATATATAGGGAAGATCGATTATAGTACATAAGAAAGATTAATTATAGTACATAAAAATTATGAATGATCTGGTGTTTGTTAAGTATAATTGGGTATTAATGCATCAATATGGTAGATGATAGCACATTAACCCTATATCATTAAAAGATATTGATGATTACAATGAGTGGTTGACTAGAAGAATGAAGCAAGTTCATATGGATGAGAATGGTGAACCAAAACAACTATTTAGTGATAGTGATGATAGTTTGACATAGGATATTGTTGCCGAAGCTTCTAAAGCTTATGAGTCTGCTTATCGCACTAGAATTAATACAAAAACATCTTCCAAAGAGGAGCTTCAGCGTCATCATTAAGATCAAATTCTAGCGGACCATCCCAAGTGCAGCTTGTAGATGGATCAGAGGAGAAGACAAATGATAAGTATGAGAAAGATATTAGAGAGGAACAAGAAGAAAATGATGAAGCTGATTTGCTTGATGATGAAGAGGAGAAGGATAAATCAATTAGAAATATAGAAAGCACTTATTCGATTATTTTTGGATTAGAGTTAGTTTTCACATGCTGGACTTCTTACCTATAGCTAGATTATTTTATATTTTTATTTTTTACTTTTTAATAACAGGATGCTAATTTTTATTTGCTGGAATTCTTGCTTATAGTAAGTTCTTTATTTTTTTGTTTTAGGCACCTGACTTCTCTCGAGCGTGCGCCCGTGCTTTGTACCTTGCGCCTAGGCTCCAAGGACCCCTAGCACCTAGGGCCTTTAACAACGCTGGATGTGATGTCATTCACATATTCCAAATTGAGCACAATCTTTTATTTTGTGGAACAGTAGAGAGGCAAGCATCAGAATAGCTTAAGAAATCTTATTAAGTTGAATATCTTAGTGTATGATATTGCTTAAGGTAGCTCCAAAGACTACAGTTCAACAGAGCCAAAAATATAATGCTTTGGGTTAAAATTTTAAGTTCTTGAGAGAGAACACAACAAGAAAGCGTAGTCAGTTAACACATTGAAATGGAGTCAAACATGAAAAAACAGTCCATTCAACGAGGTTTAACTAAGCATTAGGAATTCTTCAACCAGTTGTTAGCCTATGTTAACCCTCCCAAAAGGTGTGCCACCATTTCACACATACCAATTAAGTTGGAAAACAAATAGGATAAAAGATTAAAAAGCATCATTTTACAAATAATATGGGAAGCTCAGAATATGATAATGTTAGATCATCATTAATGTCATCATTTTGTATGGAATGGTAGAGGGAGCATTCATATGCTTCATCATTTAAATGCTTTGCGTATCAACTCCATGGTTATGTACAAGGTTTAAAATATTGGCATAGAGCCCTCTATGTTTTTGTCCAAGATTGGCACAGTACTTGGACATTATCCCAACGCTGAGGGCAATCTAGCATCGAAGTATTGTACCTAGATGCCCCCTTTTTGTCTATTCAATTTCTTTTTAATCTTTTTTGTCCCAAATGAGTATTTCAATGCATATCGATATGTTTTTAAGTCAATAATAGGTATATGGTGCAAGTATTGGTACCAACACCATGGAGGAAGCCAAATCATTGCAAGTAGGCCATATATACCCTCCTTCTCCTCCTTTCTCCCGCTTTCTCAGTCTTTGCCCATCCTGCTCTCCATAACTAAGCCAAAGAGAGATTGTGGTTCCCTAGTGCTTTGTTTCTCTTTTATAATTAATTAAGAAATCAAGCAACTTGATCAGATTACGCATGGTACTAGTCAAACTGGGACTGGCATCAGCTGGTCTCATCCAATTTCAGCCAAGATGGGCTAGACATCATGGACCATTAACAGACTAGTGTCCCTCATGTGGCTCAATCATGCTATTCTGTCAAATCATTACGGTACCAACGACACTATCCTATTTCTGCACGACTTAAAGTTCTTGGTCGCATATACATCTTCAAGTCCAGCTCCAAGAAATTAGTTGCACTGAAAATGGACTCCCTGGCCATGTTCTGGATAAAAGTTGATACCTTGAAGAGGCGAGCAAGTAGACTGCTCAAAAGAAATTAAGAAGATTTTCTACAGTTGCTCTTGGAAAATCTGTGATCCCGAGATTAAGGGTGCAAATGAGTGCAGCTAACCGAAGTATCAAGTTGCTCAGGATCTGTTTCGTATAAAAGGGCTGCACAAACTTGACTTAAGCCTTATTTGGCTAAGCTTTTGGAATGCCAAAAAGCACTTTCTGACTCTGCAAAAGTACTTTTAGATACAGTGATGTTTGATAAAAATTTAAAAAGCTATTTTGACTTTGTCAGAAAGCTGAAAAGATCTACTTAGAAAAAGCTCCATTTTGAAGCTTTCTCCAAAAATACTTTCTGATTAATGTTGAAACGCTATTTTGATTTAAATAATTTTTTTTTTAATGATTAAAATATCCACTATTTTTTATCATATCATATTACATCATTATACTATATAATATAATATAATATAATATAATAATAAATTAATATTATCATATATTAAAACTATATAACATAATCTATTATAGTATTATTATATTATAAACATATAATTTGATATAATAATAACTAATAATATAATAATATTATTATATTATAATAATATAATATAATGTGTTATATTATAATTTATTATTAGTGTTGAAGATAAACTCCGCTTCCGCCGAAGTCCATCTTGATGCTTAGCCTAATACAACCGGTAATTCCAAAAGAGCTTTCTCCTCCAGCGGTCGGACCCAGCCGAACTCCTCCAACCGGCCGAACTCTTCCAGCGGCCAAACATTAGCCGAACTCCTTCAGTCGGCCGAACTCTTCCAACAACCAAACCTTAGCCGAACTCCTTAGCAGCCGAGCCCCAGCCGAACTCCTTTCGGACTCCTCCTTCAGTCGGATTTCTACAGGAGTCGAACTCCTTCCGAACTCCTCTTTCAATCAAATTTCTACGGGAGCCGAACTACTTTCGAACTCCTCCTTCAGACAAACTCCTCCAGGAGCCGAACTCCTTCTAAATCCCTCCTTCAGTCGGATTTTTATAGGAGCCTAACTTCTTCCGGACTCCTTCAGTTAAATTTCTACAGGAGCCGAACTCCTTTCGGACTCCTCCTTCAGTTAAGTTTCTACAGGAGCCGAACTTCTTCCGAACTCCTTCAGTCGAATTTCTACAGGAGCCGAACTCCTTCCGAACCCATCCTTTAGTCAAGTTTCTACAAGAACCGAACTCCTTTAGTCGAATTTCTACAGAAGTCGAATTCCTTCCGGACTTCTCCTTCAGTCAAGTTTCTATAGGAGTCGAACTCCTTTCGGACTCCTCCAGGAGCCGAACTCCTTTCGAATTTCTGCTTCAGTCGGATTTCTACAGGAGTCGAACTCCTTTCGAACTCCTCCTTCAGTCGGATTTCTATAGGAGCCGAACTCCTTATGAATTTTTTCTTCAGTCGAATTCCTCTAGAAGCCGAACTTCTTTCGGACTTCTTCTTCAGTCGAATTCCTCCAGCGAATTGCTTCCAGATTTCAGCTGGCGTTCCTTCCGGATGATCCCCTCTAGTCGTATCCCCTTTAGGAGTCTGAACTCCTTTGAAATTGATGTATGTCAGATCTCCTCGCCGACCAACGCCTGCTTCCTCCGAACTTTGATTATTCAATCTCAACGAATGGTCACTATCAGTCTGACGACGCCTCTTCCTCTCCGTACCAAACCCCACATGGCTCCGAGCTCAGTACCGGACAGTTACGGCTATCACCATCAGTCTGCTATAGGCGACGCTCCTCTCCGTGACAGACTCCATCAGGCCTCGAATGGCCCGCTATTAGACGGCTGCAGTTGTTACTACCAATCCACCACACTCTCCGTCTATAAAAAGAGATCCTCCAGATATATTTTCTCTAAGCTCTCTTCTAGTTCCCAAAACTCTGCGGAACTCCTTTCTGAGCACTCCATTTCTATTGGCCAGAAGAGCTGACTTGATCATTGGAGGGTCCTACCAGAGCCACCACCACCGACTTCAAATGAAACTTTATTTTGCAGATCACCGACGGCGACCTCGTCTTCCTCGACTCCAGCTCGTTCCGGCGTCAATCAGATTCTGCACCAACAATTAAATTAGATTATAATCCATATTATCTAACATTATATATTACATCATAATTATAATATTATATTATACTATTATACTATTATAATATTATATTATATTATTATAGTATAATAATATTATAATAAATTATATTATATTTATAACTTCAATATTATTATATTTTAAAGTATTATTTTATTTAATATAATAATATTAGTATTACATCATAATATTATATTATATTATATTATATTATATTATATTATTATAATAATATTCTAATAGATTATATTATGTTTATAACTTAAATATTATTATATTTTAAATATTATTTTATTATATAATATTATTATCTTATATTGTAATACAATATTGTAATATAACATAATATAACAGGTTATAATTATGATTATTGTTGGTGCAGAATCTGGTTGACGTCAGATCGAGCTAGAGTGGAGGAAGATGAGATCGCCGTCGGGGATCTGCAAAATAAAATTCCGTCCGAAGCCGGTAGGGATGGCTCCGGCAGGACCCTCCAATGATCAAGTCAGCTCTTCTGGCCAACAGAAATGAAGTGCTCAGGAATGAGTTCGACATAATTTAGAAGAGGAAAGAAGAGCTTAGCGCCTCTTGAAAACGTATCTGGAGGATTCCTTTATAGATGGAGCTTGTAGTGGGTTGATGGTGATGGTCATACCGTCCGATCGCAAGTCGCTCGAAGCCGCATGGAGTTCGGTACGGAGAGGAATACGTCGTCAGACGGATAGTGACAGCCATACTGACGGATCGTGGGCCGTATGGGACTGATTACGGAGAGAGTGGTGTCGCCAGTAGTGGTGGCCATGTCGTCCGATCGTGTCACCTATGGCAGACTGATGGCGATAGTTCGTCCAGATTTAATAGCCGTGGCTCTGAGAAAGCATGCATTGATTGGTGGACTTCGACATGTATCAATTCCAAAGGAGTTCGGACTCCTGGAGGAATTCGACCAAAAGAGAAGCTCGAAAGGAGTTCGACTCCTGTAGGAGTTCGACTGGAGGAGTGCGAAGGAAGTTCGGCTCTCGTAGACGTTTGGCTGAAGGAGTGCGGCGAAGGCTCGGTCGTTGAAAAGTTTGAAAGGAGCTCGACCGCTGAAAAGTTCGATCGGCTGAAGGAGTTCGGCTAAGACTCGACCATTGGAGAGTTCAGCAGGAGCTCGACCGCTGAGGAGCTCGGCAGGCTGAAGAAGTTTGGCTAAGACTCGACCGCTGAGGAGCTCGGTTGGCTGAAGGAGTTCGGCTAAGACTCGGGTACTGAAGCTTTTCCGTGGCTATCGGTTGTATTAAGCTGAGCATCAGACTGGACTTTGGTAAGAGCGAGATTTATCTTCAATAAATTATATGTGAACAACCAAAACATTTTTACTTACTCAACACAAAATAACATTTTTGCTTGCCAGATTTTTTTTTTTTTTCAAATGGTGCCTGATAAATTATTAGCCCTTGTGTGTGTTCTGTCATGTTACAATAACACAAGAGAGATGGTTTTTTTCCCCTTTTTTTGTTGAGTAGATTGTTGAGAAGTCATGATTTTGCTCCCCTTGATGTTTTATTCTGCTTTTGCAATTTTCAACAATAAATTATTTCCTAGCAAACTTGACTCATAGCTATAAGAAATAAGCAATTAAAAAGGTGACTTCCCGGATAGGGCTTTAAATGATTTAAGCTGCTTGTGACCAACTTGGGCTCTGTCATTAAAAGCTTGTTTTTTCTCTGCTCCGCCGAACTCAAATACGGTGAGGCTCAGCTCATAACGAGCTAGGTTCGAATGTGGTCAGCTTGAAAATATAAGGGAAAGCTTGGCTTTGCTTGATAAAAGCTCAGCTTAGAGCTTATATAAGACAAACCTGAACAACCTGTATCAGGCTTGGCTTGAGCTTAAGGTCCTGTTTGGATTGGCAGTAGAGCTTTTGGAGCTTTTAAAAGTAGAGTGTTTAAGAAGTAGAACTTTTAAAAATAGAATTTTTATAAAAAAATTATTTACTATTTGATAACTATATATATAAAATGCTTTGAAACTTTAACATATGTTTGACAACTCAAATAAAAAAGTATTTTTAATACGATAAAATGATAATAAAAGATATTGCATAATATGATATAATAAAAAATAATATGATATAATATTATATATTAAAATATTATTATATTATTTAATATTATTATCATATAATATAACATAATAATATAATATAATATAATATAATATAATATAATATAATTATAATTATAATATAATTTATAATATAATATAATATATTGGTTATAATCTAATCTAATAATAGATTATAATATATAATATTGTAATAATATAATATAATATAATATAATACTATATAAATATATAACATAATCTATTATACTATTATTATATTACAAAAATATAATTTGATATAATAATAAATAATAATATAATAATATTATTATATTATATTAATATAATATGATATATTATAATTTATTATTATATTATATTATAATCTATTATATTATATAACATTATATATTATATCATAATTATAATAATATTATATTATAGTTATAATATTATATTATAATTGTTGGAGATAAACTTCGCTCCTGCCAAAGTCCAGTCCGATGCTCAGCTTAATGCAATCCGTAGCTACGGAAGAGCTTTAGCGCCCGAGTCTTAGCCGAACTCTTTCAGCCAGCCGAGCTCCTCAGCGGCCAAGCTCCTTCCGAACTCTCCAACGGTTGGGCCTTAATCGAACTCCTTCAACCTGCCGATCTCCTCAGCGATCGAGCTCCTGCCGAACTCCCCAGCGGTCGAGTCTTAGCCGAACTCCTTCAGCCGGTCGGACTCCTCAGTGGCCGAGCTCCTTCCGAACTCCCCAACGATCGAGCCTTAGCTGCACTCCTCTAGCCAGACGCCTACGAGAGCCGAACTCCCTCCACACTCCTCCGATCGAACTCCTACAGGAGCCGAACTCCTTCCGAGCTTCCCCTTCAGCCGAACCCCTCCAAGAGTCCGAACTCCTCTGAAATTGATATATACCGAAGTCCACCAGTCAATGCCTACTTTCTTAGAGCCACGGCTATTAAATCTGGACGAACTATCGTCATCAATCTGCCACAGGCGACGCGACCGAATGATATGGCCACCACTACTAGCAACACCACTCTCTCCGTAACCAGCCCCATGCGGCCCACGATCCACTAGTATGGCTGTCACTATCCACCCAACGACGTCTTCCTCTCTGTACCAAACTTTATGCGGCCCCGAGCGGCCCACGATCGGACGATATGGCCATCACCATCAACCCACTACAAGCTCCGCCTATAAAGGAACCCTCCAGATACGTTTTTAGAGGGCGCTAAGCTCTCCTCTCCTCCTTTAAACTCTGTCGAAATCATTCCTGAGCACTCTATTTCTGTTGGCCAGAAGAGCTGATTTGACCATCGGAGGATCCTGCCGGAGCCACCCCCACCAACTCCGGACGGAACTTTGTTTTGCAAGTCACCGACAGCGACCTCATCCTCCTCCACTCCAGCTCGATCCGGCGTCAACCAGATTCTGCACCAACAGATTGGCGCTAGAAGGAGGACCCTCAGCCTCTGAGGTTCCCTTGTTCTTAAAGGAGTGCTCAGCAATGATTTCTCTCTTCCCTCTCCGAAGATCTCTCTTCTTCCTCTCCAAAGTTTTTTTTTGAGAAAGAATGCCTCTCAGGAGAGCTTCGACTCGACGATCGGCGGCCTCCGCACCAAATCCATCTGCTCCCGCTTCAGCCCTGGCAACTCGGGTTCCACCTATGCCCGCGATAGATGCGGAGCAGTTCAACCTGCTTGTCCAACAGGTTCGTGGCCTCACGGAGGTAGTGCAGGCCATGCGGCAGCCCCCGATGGTGACTCGATTGGAAAACCCGCCATCAGGATGTCGAAAACCGACCCCAAGAAAGAGTACTCGGACTGACATACCCGTCGTCCCTGCGAAGAAAAAATAGAGAACAGAGGATTCGTGTTCGGATCATGATTCTCTTCTGAAGGAGACCTCCATTTGTAGCAGAAAATCCCCCAAGGTCTGCAACCAAGACGACGTCCTTGATCACAGACTGCGGGAGATGGACCAACGGATTGAGGAGCTCGACCACGTCGCCCTGGCTCACCTTGACGACGTCCACACCGATCCTCCTTTTTCTTCCCAAATTATGCAGGAGCTCATCCCACCGAACTTCAAGCTCCCTCAATTCGAAAGCTACGACGGAACTTCTGATCCAGTTGATCATCTAGAGGCCTTCCGAACCATGATGCTACTCCATGGTGCACCAAACGCCATATTGTGCCGAGCCTTCCCATCTACCTTAAAGGGAGCAGCGAGAAACTGATACTCGACGTTGAAGTTAGATACGATCTTCTCTTTTGACCAGATGAGCCATCAGTTCATGGCTCACTTCATCAGCAGCCGACGTCCACGCCGAAGTTCGGATTCCCTGATGAATGTCAAGCAGAAGCAAGGGAGATTCATCCGGGCTTATGTCACCCAATTTAACGCCGCGGCATTGGAGATCCGGGACCTGGACCAATCCGTTGCGATGGCCGCACTCAAGGATGGCCTTCAGAAGAATGACTTGTTGTTCTCCCTGGAGAAGTATCCCAAGGACTTCGCCGATCTGCTGGCTCAGGCCGAGGGATATGCCCGGGCTGAAGAAGCCTTCAAGTTGAAGGACGAAGAAGTCTTAGAAGAGTGGCGGGCAGACGAGTATAATAGACCCATCACCGATGGAGAGCCGAGCAAAGTTTAGCCGCGCTCACGAACTCCCTCCGGGCGCAGGCGAGCCTGAACTCCTCGAGCTTGCCATCAAGGAAGCCTCGACAGAAGGGCACGAAGAAGTCCTCCTCCTGGAAGGTTCCACAACTACGCCCCCCTCAATGCTTCTAAGGCCCAAGTTCTGACGGAAACTAAAAATCACTTACTAAGATCAGGAGAATTACAATCTCCCCCAAACAAGCGCGATCAAAGCAAGTACTACCTCTACCATCGCGAGCACGGCCACAATACTGAAGAATGCATTTGGCTCCGAGACAAAATCGAGGAGCTCGTCAGGAGAGACCAGCTGGGTCGATTTCTCAAATGCCAGTCTGAAATAGAAGAAGATCGATCGAGAGCGCTGCCATAGCCAGAACCACCAATGATGAAGGAACAACAAAAAGATCGATCGCCTTCCGTACCATCGACGCCATGTCAAGCTCGCTTCAAATTAAGGAGACCAACACAAAATAGAGGAGGTCGTCAGATCCCGGAACCTATCGTTTGAAGAAACTCAGAGGAACAACGCTCCCACGATCTGAGAATGCACCATCAGTAACTTTCTTTCAATAAAATTCTTCTATTTCAATAATATTATTTCTTGGTGCAAAAACTACGTGATGATAGAAAAGAAGCAGTCAATAGTTGCCGTGTTAGGAGCAAGAGGAGAACCTCGTCCTAACATGAGCCGGTCCAAGTCCTTCAACCTCGACCGCAGGAGGTAAGATCTCCTCCGAAGGTCCGGGCCAACCTCGGCTGTAGGAGATAAGATCTTCCTTGAACATCCGCAACAACCTCGACCGTAAGAGATAAGATCTCTCCTGAGGGTCCGGGCCAACCTCGGCTGCAAGAGATAAGATTTCCTCCAAACGCCTGCATCAACCTCGACTGCAGGAGATAAGATCTCCCCCGAGAGTCCGGGCCAACCTAAGATCTCCCCCGAGCGCCCGCATCAACCTCGACCGCAGGAGATAAGATCTTTTCCGAGGGTCCGAGCCGACCTCGGCTGCAGGAGATAAGATCTCCCCCGAGCGTCCGCAACAACCTCGACCGCAGGAAATAAGATCTCCCATAAGGATCCAGGCCAACCTCGACTGTAGGAGATAAAATTTCCTCCGAGCGCCCACAACAACCTTAACCACAGGAGATAAGATCTCCCCCGAGGGTCCAGGCCGACCTCAGCTGCAGAAGATAAGATCTCCCTCGAGTGCCTGCAACAATCTCGACCGCAGGAGATAAGATTTTCCCCGAGGGTTCGGACCGACCTCGGCTGCAGGAGATAAGATCTCCTTCGAGCATCCGAAACAACCTCAATCGCAAAAGATAAGATCTCCCCCGAGGATCCAGGTCGACCTCGACTGCAGAAGAACCTCATCCTAACGTGAGCAAAGTCGAAGGCCTCATTCATTTAGAACGGAATGGAGGAAGAGGCCCTGACAACAGCCCTTATGTGCCCCCACAGCCCATTAGGAATAGGAGAAGAACTTCGTCCTAACGCGAGCAAAGTCGAAAGTCTCGTTCATTTTAGACGAGATGGGGGGAGAGGCCCAGACAATGGCCCTTATATGCCCCTACAGCCCATTAGAAACAGGAGAAGAACCTCGTCCTAACGCGAGCAAAGTCGAAGCCCTCGTTTATTTTAGACGAGATGGGGGAAGAGGCCCAGACAACGGCCCTTATGTGCCCCCACAGCCCGTTAAGAATAAGAGGAGAACCTCGTCCTAACGCGAGCAAAATCGAAGGCCTCGTTCATTTTAGATGAGATGGGGGGAGAAGCCCAAACAACGGCCCTTATGTGCCCCCACAACCCATTAGGAATAAGAGGAGAATCTCATCCTAACGCGAGCAAAGTCGAAAGCCTCGTTCATTTTAGATGAGATGAAGGGAGAGACCCAGACAACGGTCCTTATGTGCCCCCCACAGTCTGTTAGGAATATGAGGAGAACCTCGTCCTAACGCGAGCAAAGTCGAGGACCTCGTTCATTTAAAACAGGATGGGGGAAGAGGCCCTGACAACAGTCCTTATGTGCCCCCACAGCTCATTAAGAACAGGAGGAGAATCTCGTCCTAACGCGAGCAAAGTCGAAGGCCTCATTCATTTAGAACGGAATGGAGGGAGAGGCCCTGACAATGGTCCTTATGTGCCCCCACAGCCCATTAGGAATAGGAGGAGAACCTCGTCCTAACGTTAGTAAAGTCAAAGATCGGCCTCAAAGTCTACGCCAATCTCGACCAGAGATATGATCTCTCCCGAGCGCCCGTGACAACCTCGGCTAGAGATAAGATCTCTTTCAAACGACCGCGACAACCTCGACTAGAGATAAGATCTCTTCCGAGCGACCGTGTCAACCTCGGCTAGAGATAAGATCTCTCCCGAGCATCCGAATCAACCTCGGCTAGAGATAAAATCTCTTCCAAGCGACCGTGACAACCTCGGCTAGAGATAAGATCTCTCCGAGCGACCGCGTCAACCTCGGCTAGAGATAAGATCTCTCCTGAGCGCCCATGACAACCTCGGCTAGAGATAAGATCTTCCGAATGCCTAAGTCAACCTCGGCTAGAGATTAAGATCTCTCCGAGCGACCGTGGACCAACTTCGACTAGAGATAAGATCTCCCCGAGCGACCGTGATAACCTCGACTAGAGATAAGATCTCTCCGAGCGACCGTGACAACCTCGACTAGAGCGCCCGCGTCAACCTCAGCTAGAAATAAGATCTCTTCGAACGACCCGCCAACCTCGGCTAGAGATAAGATCTCTCTCCAACGACCGTGATCGAGTCAACCTCGGCTAGAAATAAGATCTCTCCCAAGCAACCATAACAACCTCGACTAGAGATAAGATCTCTTTCAAGCGACCGTGACCGAGTCAACCTCGACTAGAGATAAGATCTCTTACCGAGCGACCGTGACAATCTTGATTAGAGATAGGATCTCTTCCAAGCGGCCGAGCCAACCTCAGCTGGAAATGAGATCTCTCCCGAACGACCGTGTCAACCTCGACTGGAGATGAGATCTTCCCCGAGCTTCAACTTTCAACTTTGGCAGGAGATAAGATCTCCCCCGAGCTTCAACCTCAGCTATAGGAAATGAGATCTCCCCCAAGTCAACCTCGGTTGCAGGAGGAAACGAGATCTACTTCAACCTCGGACTGGAGATGAGATCTCCTCCGAGCTTCAACTTCAACTTCAACTTCAACATCAACTTTGGCTGAAGATGAGATCTCCTCCGAGCTTCAACCTGAACCGGCACAGAGCCAGAAGAGGACTTCGACAGTCGCCTTTTCTGCACTCCCTTCTTTTGAATTTCGAACTCGAAAGTAGAGGAACTATTGTTGGGGATAAACTCCGCTCCTGCCAAAATCTAGTCCGATGCTCAGCTTAATGCAACTGGTAGCCGCGGAAGAGCTTCAGCATCCGAGTCTTAGCCGAACTCTTCAGCGGTCAAGCTCCTTCCGAACTCCCCAGCGGTCGGATCTTAGCCGAACTCCTTCAGCCTGTCGAGCTCCTCAGCGGCCGAGCTTCTGCCGAACTCTCCAGCGACCGAGTCTTAACCGAACTCCTTCAGCCGGCTGGACTCCTCAGCGCCCGAGCTCCTTCCGAACTCTCCAACGACCGAGCCTTAGCCGCACTCCTCCAGTCAGACGCCTATGAGAGCCGAACTCCCTCCGCACTCCTCCGACCGAACTCCTACAAGAGCCGAACTCCTTCCGAGCTTCTCCTTCCAAGCTTCCCCTTCGATCGAACTCCTTCAGAAGTCCGAACTCCTCTGAAATTAATACATGCCAAAATCCACCAATCAATGCCTACTTTCTCAGAGCCACGGCTATTAAATTTGAATGAACTATCGCCATCAGTCTGCTATAAGCGACGCAATCGGACGACATGACCACCACTACTGACGATACCACTCTCTCCATAACCAGCCCAATACGGCCCATGACCCATCAATATGACTGTCACTATCCGTCTGACGATGCCTTTCTCTCCATACCGAACTTCATACGGTCCCGAGCGGTCCACAATCGGATGATATGGCCATCACCATTAACCCGCTACAAATTCTGTCTATAAAGGAATCCTTCAGATACGTTTTCAGGAGGCGCTAAGCTCTCCTCTCCTCCTCTAAAGTCTGCGGAACTCATTTCTGAGTACTTTATTTTTGTTAGTCAGAAGAGCTGACTTGACTATCGAAAGATCCTACCAGAGCCATCCCCACCGACTCCGAATGAAACTTTATTTTGCAGGTCACCGATAACGATCTCATCCTTCTCCACTTCAGCTCGATCCAGCATCAACCAGATTCTGCACTAAATAAGAAAGACACTTATTGTGATTTCTAAGAGAGTATTCCACATAAAAAAAACTAATGCAGACAAGACCACTAATTCACGAAATACCAGCCAAGATATACAATTTCAAAACAGAA
Source organism: Cocos nucifera (assembly GCA_006176705.1). Lineage (NCBI taxonomy): Eukaryota > Viridiplantae > Streptophyta > Magnoliopsida > Arecales > Arecaceae > Cocos > Cocos nucifera. The sequence continues at coordinate 650,058 of QRFJ01000295.1, forward strand.
AAAATACAGAAGTAGAAGCAAGAACACTAAACAAATAGGAATCACAACAATCGACACCACCTTACCTGAAATTGAAGGCTTTTCTTCGTAAAAGTCCTTGTTGAACGGCTCATACTCTATGGTGCTATGATCCAACGCTGGAATTGGCTCAATCTTCTTCTTATCGACGCCTATCGGATTATCATCCGAATCATACTCAATCATCCCCGCATCCACCGCCTTCGCCACGGCGTACACCTCCTCATCCGAGTCGTACCCGGCGCGAAGAGCGTCGGCAGCCAGCGTCAGGCCCACGTCCTTCTTGTCCCTTAAGAAGCTCTCCACAGGGTCGTCCTCGTCGTCGTCTGGGTACTTGTCCCCTTTGTCCTGTGGCTTCGCGGAGGGCGGTGGAGGCGCGCGGATCTCCTCGTGGATGCCCTCCATGAAGGCATCGAGAGGGTCGATCTCGCCATCGCTGTCGCCCGCGTCAGGGGGGCCGTCAGGGGCGTCAGGCTGGTCGTGGTCGATGTTGTCGAGGTCGTGGTCCTCATAGTTGTCGTGCCCGCCGCCGCCGCGCGAGGAAGGGGGGACATAGAGGCGCTGCGGGGCTTGGGATCGCTCGAAGCTGTAGGTCGCCGGCCGGTTGATGCCGAAGCCTTCGAACCCGAATTTCTTTTTCGACATCTCGGTCTCGAGCTCGGTGGCGAAGAATTACATAAGGATTAGGGCTTCGAATTGGGGGGAGATGGAGAGGTCGGAGAAAGCCTAGCTCTAGATCGTTTCGAGAGAGAGAGAGAAGGGGAGGAGCTCCAAGAAAAGGCTTTCTTGTTTATTTTGAGGGGATTACTGGAGAGTGTCAGAGAGGAGCGAGAGAAGCCAGCATTTGGGTGGGAAAGGAGTGGTTTTAGGGACGGCGGGTTTTTCGTCGACCGACTTTGGTTTATTGTTGCAGGCCTATCGGGGAGGAAATGGTGGAGGAAACGGAGCATCCGGAACTGGGCCGAGGGTGGGTCGGTTCAGGCTTGTTGTACGCTTCTTCCCAGGTTGGTTTGGGCCGACCCAGGCTCGGAATGTCGGACAATTTTATAGCATGTCATGATGTTATTACTGTTGACAATTATACTTAGTGGGGATAAAATCATTCGTACCGAAGATATCAGAACTTCAGATGCCCTGGATAAGAGCTTCGGTGTGGACTTTAAGAAAATATCAACTGTCAATCCATCATCAACATCTGCCAACCCATCATCGGTCATTAGTCCCTTGAAACGTCAGCTATTGATCTCCCACTCCCACTGATAGCCAGATCCTCATTAACGATTGATCAGTCATCAGCATCTGCCAACCCTGCATCGAAGTTCATCGATGCTTCACCAGTCTGGTTTATCATCAGTCATCAATTCCTCATTCTTCTTAAAACTATCATCGATTGTTGATCTCCACTGTAGACTACCGACCCCTCGCCAAATGATTCTCATCTTCACCACAGACTATCGACCTCTCATCAACCTTACATTGGTCAATCGCTGATACCTTCTGATCATCACTGATCCCATATTGGCCTTCAAACCCCATTCAACTGCCGACCTTAGCCACCAGTCAAACAATGCTTATCCGAGGCCCTCCAGTCAAATCCAATCTGATCTGGAGATTTCGTGCCTCTTTCAAAATCAAGCGACCGTTCTACAACAACTAGCCACGATCCAAATAGGGCAGTCATAACTGTCCCATCACAAGAATCTCGACCAAAAATCTCATTGCATCGCATCCTAATCGACCAAAATAAGCCTCAAATAACACCCCATAAACAACTCCAACCTACCTAAAGCTAAAGGTTCCAGAGAAGCTCTCTCTCTCTCTCTCTCACTCTCACTCACTCACTCACTCTCTATTGTTCCATGGATTCTAACTTGATCATCGAAGATTCCCATCGAAGCCAACTCTGGTTAAGACTTTTTATAGGTCTTTTCATCAGAAAATCACCGTCGCCATCTTTCTCCAGCCATCTCAACTAGAATCGAAATTCTGAAGCAATAGTTTAGCACTATAAGAAGGGTCCAGGGCCACTATTAAGAAGAAGCATGAGATCGAGAACCATGGCACTACGAAAAGAAACTTCTTCGAGACATTCCAACACCACTACTTTCCAACTGGGGGAGAATCCAACCAACTACCAAGATGCCCCACCTCCATCATCTCAACCGAGAACAGCGATTAACATCGATCATTCAACCTGCTAGTGCAACAAGTTAGAGATCTGACCGCAATTGTTCAAATGATGCAGCAGCCCAATCCCACTCCATGAGAGGCGCCACCACCAGAGCATCCACATCTAACTTAGTGCCACTCTTAGAGTAGCCATAGGTCCCCCCCACAAAGCCTTGAACGAGAGAAACAGACCTACCACAATAGACCCAAGAGTCCAAAACAGAGGAGGTAGTGATCCCCAAGCCCCCACTCTAGACATAATTCCACTCCGGGCTTATCCCTTTTGCAGCATGCTAAGGCTTACACCGCTCGAGGCATAGATATTGACCGAAAGTTGTAAGAAATAGATCAATAGATAGAGACACTCCACAATCAGGCTCCAGCATAAAATGATGGATTCAACATCGATCCACCATTCAGCACCAGGATCATGTAGGAGCCATTACCCAAGCATTTCAAGCTGCCACAACTAGAGAATTACAATGGGATAATTGACCTCATCAACCATTTGGAGTCTTTTAAGACTGTGATGCTCCTCCATGGAGCATCCGATGCCATCTTGTGCAGAGCCTTCCCCTCCACTTTGAAAGGTTCAGCTCGGCACTGATACTCGATTCTGAAGCAAGTACCATCCATTCTTTTGATCAACTAGAAAGATCATTTGCTGCCTACTTCGTGAGCAAGCGAAGGTAGCAGTGAGGATCGGACTCCCTTGTTAACATCAAGCAGAGAAAGGGAGAGTCCATCCAATCCTATGTGAACTGCTTCAATGTGGCCGCGCTCGAAATCCACAATCTGGTTAGTCAATTGCTATGACCGCTCTGAAGGATGGACTTCGAAAGAATCATCACCTGTTTTCACTAGATAAGACATATCCCCAAGACTTTGTTGATATGCTATCTCAGGTAGAAAAATATACACATGTAGAGAAAGCTATCGAGTTGTGTGGTACTAATCCTACCTTAAAATAAAAGCAGGGCAAGACTAGCAGGCTTTGCCTATACAAAAGGACCGGGGGAAGGGTCGGCAATGCTCCAGGATGCCACCTCGACATCAAAAATCTAGAACCCCCCCCCCACCCCCAATTGCCAACCTAGGAGCCCATTCAGGAGCATGCAGCAAACCTCACCACCGCAGAAGTTCATCAATTATACACCATTGAATGCTCCTAAGGTGCAAGTATTGATAGAAATAAGGGAACAACTCCCTGGGGCAAATAGGATGCGGTCCAAGCCTGAGCAATGCAATCCTAATAAATATTGCCTCCACCATTACGATCATGACCATGAAATGAAGAAACGCATCTAACTCCAAGACGAAATTGAAGAGTTCATCTGACATGGATGATTGGATCAATTCATCCGGTATTAATGAGAGCGGCATGAAGATTGGCCAAGACCGCCTCAGCATCCATAGCCGCCTCAATAAGGAAAGCCCATTGAGGATCGACTCCTAGGGGATAATTAACACCATAGTTGGGGGGTATCGCAGCAAACCAAGCAGATTGGGAGAGCTAGCCAAGAGATGGAGGACTAAAAAACCCATTGTCTTTATAGAAGAAGATACTCAACAGGTCCAGTTTTCATATAATGATGCAGTTATAGTACTTAATTTAAATATTACAAATTATAATATATGCTGTATACTAGTTGATAATAGAATCTCCATCGATGTATTGTTTTATGATGCATTCTCTAAAATGGATATATCCGAGGATCAGCTAGGACAACTTGATTCTCCACTTATGAGATTTTCTGGGGATGTTGTACCTATTGAAGGGGTAATTACTCTGTTGGTAATAACCGGCCAAACCCCTCAGCAATCCATAGCCCAAATTGACTTCTTGATGGTCAAGATGCCATCGGCCTACAACACCATCCTCAAACGTCCAGGACTCAATACACTCCAAGCCGTGGTGTCCACATACTACCTGAAGGTGAAGTTTCCAATTGGATATAGAGTCAAAGAGCTTCAAGAAAATTAGGCTTTGGCATGCTAGTGCTACACCCTTGCCCTTCAAGGGGCAAAGCCTACTAATGTTTGCCCTATTGACGGACTAGATACCCACAACGAATTGGCCAAAGAATGTGGAGAATCAGTCGAAGATCTTATCCCCATCTTCCTAAAGGACAGAAATAAGGAGCATACGACCTAGATTGGGTCGAATCTAGACGAGGTAACAAAAAATCATCTAACCTCTTTTTTACAAAAGAATGCCGATATCTTCACTGGACACCTGGATATGCCAGGCATTGATACCCAAGTAATGTAGCATCAGCTGAATATAGACCCCACCTACTGACCCATCAAGCAAAAAAAGCAAAGCTTCATGCTCGAGCGGCAAAAAGCAATAGTTGAGAAGATGGATAAGCTGCTCAAGACTGACTTCATCCGAAAAGCAACCTATTCTAATTGGATCACGAATGTGATCCTCATCAAGAAGATGAATGGCAAATGACAAATCTATATAGATTTCACTGATTTAAATAAAGCTTGTCCAAAGGACAGCTAGCCGCTATCCCGACTCGACTAGCTGATGGAAGCCACTTCGGGACATGATCTCTTTATCTTTATGGATGCCTTCTTCGGTTATAATCAAATTCAGATGATAGTTGAAGATGAAGAAAAAACCACTTTTATTACTAACCAAGATCTGTTTTGTTACAGGTAATGCCTTTTGGCTAGAAAAATACATGCATAAGTTATCAATGTCTTATAAATAAAATCTTCAAAGAATAGATCAAGCAGAACCTATGTGGACGACATGCTCGTTAAAAACAAGTCCTCCAGGACCCACATTGATGATATCGAAGAATTCTTTGCCACTCTTTAAAAATATAAGATGAAGCTGAACCCAGCGAAGGACACCTTCGGATTCATCTTAAAAAAATTTCTAAGATTCATGGTGTCAAGACATAGGATAGAGGCAAACTTGAAGAAAAAATACAAGCTGTGCGGAAGATGAGTCCCCCAAGGATAATAAAGAAAGTCTAACGCCTCACGGGAAAGGAAGTAGCATTGAATCGATTCGTTTTTAGGTCTGCAGAGTGCTATCTCCCATTTTTTCAAGTCCTCAAGCAATAAAAAACTTTCGGTGAACCAAAGAGTGCCAACGAGTATTCGAGGAATTGAAAAGCTATCTCAGCTCTTCTTCACTTCTTGGCAAGCCAAAATCTGGTGAGGACTTATATTTGTATATGACAGTTTCACCCACTGCAATAAGTATTGTCTTGGTCTGTGAAGAAAATGGGGTCCAAAAGCTCATATATACGTTAGTTGAGTCCTTTGTGATACAGAGATGAGGTACATAATGTTGGAAAAGCTAATCTATGTCTTAATAATAATGATTAGGAAGCTTCAGCCTTACTTTCAAGCTCACACGATAGTCCTCCTGACGAACCAACCATTGAAGACTATTCTACATCGGCCTGATACCTCGGGGTAAATTGCTAATTGAACGATCAAGCCCACTGAATTTGACATGAAATTCCGACCACGACCATCAAAGTACAAGTATTGGCAAACTTCATGGTAGAATGCATAATCTCAAAATCTATCAAATCTAAGCAATCAAAAGAAGGCCCACTCAAAGTACAAGCAAATTCGCTTGAAGCAGAAGTGGGTCCATCTAAAAAAATGGACTCTTGGATCATACATGTAGATGGATCATTAAACTCTCCTGTATCAAATGCCAGACTGATCCTCACCAGCCCAGAGAAAATTGTAGCTAAGTATGCTCTACGCTTTGAGTTCCTAACTACCAACAATAAGGTTGAATATGAAACCTTGGCCATAGGACTTAAAATAGCAAAAGAGTTGGAGGTGAAACACCTAAAGGCCTGCAGTGACTTGCAACTGATGATCGGGCACATTAGATGAATTTTGAGGCTTGAGAGAAAAATATAAAAAAAATCTACAAAAGGCAAAAAACTTAATCTCCATGTTTGTTAGCTTCAACATTCAAAAAATATCGAGATCAGAGAACTCCAAAGCTGACCTCCTATCCAAACTGGCAACATTAGTGCCGGACAATCTACCCAAAAAATCCTTCTTTGAAATGGTAAAAAGATCCAGCATCGAAGAGACACCAACGATGTTGCAAGTGGATAATAAACCTAGTCGGATCGATCCTTTGGTCCGATATCTCAAAGAAGAAGTATTGCCTAGAGACCCAAAAGAGATCCAAAAATTAAGGAATCAGGTGTCCTGCTATGTTCTTCATGAAGAGAAGCTATACAAAAGATCATACTTTCTATCTTCTCAGATGCCTTCATCCATCCAAAGTTGATGATGCACTATTGGAATACATGAAGAGATATGCGGAAACTACTTAGAGGGCAGATTGTTGGCCTATAAAGTATTTTAGTAGGATTATTATTGGTCGATGATGCAATAAGATGCTACTGATCTAGTCAAAAGATATGATCGATGCCAGAGGAATGCAAACATCCAGTGCCAACCAGCCGCACCACTCACCCCCATTTGGCCTTTCACACAATGGTAAATAGACATCTTCAGACCATTTTCTCTCGCATCAAGACAACGAAAGTTCTTGCTGGTTGCTGTGAATAACTTTTCCAAGTGGATGAAAGCTGAGCCATTAACCTACATTACTAAAGCAAATGTGAAGAACTTTATCTAGAAGTCTATTATATACTAATTCGACATACCACGGGTGCTGATCACCGACAACAATCATCAATTTATGGGAAGGCAATTTGTTGGATTCTATAAAAACCTGAGCATCTCACATCATTTTACCTCCATGAGCCATCCTCAAGCAAACAGAAGCTGAGGTAACTAACCAAACTCTCCTGCATGATATAAAAGCAAGTACTACTATAATAAAGGACTACAACAGCGTTTACTATGGCAGTGGTTCAAAAATTGCTGTCATAGAGTCTACGATAGTGGTTATTTGTAATCGCTACCTTAGGTCCAACATATAGAAGCGGTTATATATAACCACTACCATAGGTTATGTATAGCAATAGTTACTAATAACCACTATAATAGGATATGTTGGGGATAAATCCCGCTCCTGCCGAAGCCTGGCCCGACGCTCGGCCCAATGTACCCAGTAGCCGCTGAAGAGCTTCAGCGCCGGGCGCCAGGCCGAGCCCCTACCACGGCCGTACTGCCTAGAGGCCGAACTCCCCTAGAGGCCGAACTCCCCGCCAAGGTCCGGGCCGAACTACCTAGCTGCCGAACTCCCCAGCGCAGGCTCCGGGCCGAACTCCCACCGCCAGCCGAACTTCCCCTTCGGCCGAACTCCTTCGGACTCCCTTCGGACTCCCTTCGGCCGAACTCCTTCGGACTCCCCAGCGGCCGAACTCCTTCGGACCGACTCCATGCGGCCGAACTCCTTCGGACTTCCCACGGCCGAACTCCTTCGGACCGACTCCAAGCGGCCGAGCTTCAATGAAGTCCTCTCAGCGGCCGAACTCCTCAGCGGACGGGCTTTAGTAGAATCCCCAAGCGGTCGTCACTCAGGAGCCCGAACTCCTCAGCAGTCGTCACCGAGCCGAACTCCTCAGCAGTCGTCACTGGGCCGAACTCCTCAGCGGTCGCCCTCATCGAACTTCGGCCGACCGAGCTCCTACCGAACTCTCAAGTGTCCAAGCCTCAGCCCGAAGTCCAACAGCCGGCCGAACCCCAAGACGGCCGAGCTTCGGATTCTCAGCAGCCGAACTCTTCTGCGGACGAGCCTTAGCTGCATACCTCCTTGCCAGACGCCTATGGGAGCCGAACTCCCTCCTATCTTCCTCTTCAGGAGCCCGAACTCCTCCGAAATGGGCACACGACGAAGGCCTTCAATCCCTTCATTCGGCAAGCTCTGCAACCATCACCATCAGTCAGTCCGCCGCACCATCAGTCAGTCCGCCGTGGGCGATAGCGACCCACTGTCAGGCGGCGATGGCTGTCACCCTCAATCCGCCGCACGCGGCACCAGTGAGACTGACTCCGCCGAACCTCGAGCGGCCCGCCAGCACGCGGCTGCAGTTGTCACCATCAAGCTCCGCTATATAAAGGACCCTCCCGACACACTAAGGCTAAGCTCTCTGAACTCTCGACTCTCTAAGCTCTCCTCCACATCTCTAAGCTCCGGAACTCATTCCGAGCACTCCATTACTGTTGGCCGGAAACTAACTTGACCGTCGGAGGGTCCTGCCGGAGCCACCACCCCACCGGTTCCGGACGGGACTTCGTTTTGCAGGTCCCCGGCGGCGCCCAGCGGCCTCGATTGCGGCGACCTCCGGCGGCGACGGATTTCTGCACCAACAGATTGGCGCTAGAAGGAAGGGCCTGAACCTTCGAGGTTCCCTTGTTCTTAAAGGAGTGCTCGGCGACGATTTCCTTCCCCTGCTCCGGATCTCTCTTCTCCCTCTTCAGTATTCCTTTTCTGGAAAGAAAAATGCCCCCCAGAAGAGCCTCGACCCGGAGGTCGGCAGCCTCCGCGGCCCGATCCCGTTCGGGTCCGTCCGCTCCCACTCCGGCCCCGGCGACACGCGGGCCCGCTCCGTACTCGCGGTAGATGCGGAGCGGTTCGACCTGCTTGCCCAGCAGGTCCGCGATCTTACGGAGGCGGTGCAGGCAGTGCAGGCCACGCATTCGCGAGGTCCGGCGCCCACTCGACCGGCGCGGGGTTCCCCGGAGCCCGGGAACCCAGTCCAGGAGCGACCGATGTGGGCTACCCGACCTCCGGCCCTCGGGAGAGAAGGGCAGCCGGCAAAGAGCCCCTGCTCGGACCGCGGCTCGACCCAGGGAGAGGCTTCACACCTATTCCGCGAGAAGACCTTGGGGATTAAGGATCGCGAAGATTTCCTGGATCAAAGGCTCTTGGAGATGGGACGACGCATAGAAGAACTTCGTCATACTCCTTCCTCCCGCGGTAACGATATTTGCACTGATCCTCCCTTCTCACAGAAAATTATGCAGGAACAGGTACCGCCGAACTTCAAGCTCCCGCATTTTGAAAGCTACGATGGGACCACCGACCCGGTCGACCATTTGGAGGCCTTCAGGACGACGATGTTGCTCCATGGCGCGCCTGATGCCATTTTGTGTCGGGCTTTCCCTTCTACCCTCAAAGGGAGCGGCCAGGAATTGGTACTCGGCGCTTAAGCCGGGCACCATCCTATCGTTTGACCAAATGAGTCAACAATTCGCGGCCCACTTTCGTCAGCAGCAAACGGCCGCGCAGAGGCTCGGATTCCTTGTTGGCCATCAGGCAAAAAGAGGGGGAACCCATCCGGGCTTACGTCACCCGGTTCAACGCTGCCGCGCTGGAAGTCCGGAACCTGGACCAATCAGTTGCTATGGCCGCCCTCAAGGGCGGCCTTCAGAAGAACGACCTGTTGTTCTCCCTGGAAAAGAAATATCCCAGGGATTTCGCTGACATGCTAGCTCGGGCCGAAAGCTATGCCCGGGCAGAGGAGGCTTTTGAGGCCAAGGATAATGAAGCTCGCGACAAGCGACGAGTAGGCAGAGCGGGAAGGCCCGCCGAAGAAAGAAAGCGCACCGAAGCTTGGCCGCGCTCCCGAACTCCCCCTGGTCGCGGGCGAGCCCGGACTCCACCTCAGGCTCGGGGGCGGGAAGCCACCGACGGAAGGGCACGCCGAAGTTCCCCTCGGCACCGAAGTCCCCCCCGACGCCGAAGTTCCCCCCGGCGCCGAGGTTCTCCCCCGCGACGAGGTTCCTCTCCGCGCCAAGGTTCTCCCCTCCGGACGGCGTTTTCACAGCTACGCCCCCCTCAACGCCCCGAAGGCTCAAGTGCTGCTGGAGATCAAGGGACGACTTCCGGAGCCGGAGAGGAATGCGTTCCCATCCCAGAAAACGCAACCCCAACAAGTTCTGCCTTTACCACCGTGACCACGGTCACGATACCGAGGAGTGCATCCAGCTCCAGGACGAAATCGAGGAGCTGGTCCGGCGGGGCAGGCTTGGCCGATTCCTGCAAAGACAACCTAAAGAGCGGGAAGATCGGCCGAGAATGTTGCCGCCGAATGGGATGAGGAGGATCGGCAGGAGGATCGGCCGCCTCTCGGCGTCATTAACACCGTCTCGGGAGGACCGCAGCGGGGAAAGACCGACGAATCCGAGGGACCGGCGAAGAGGCAGAGGACCTCGGAGCCCGTGACCTTCACCGAGGCAGACGCCCAAGGGATCCGATTTCCACATAACGACGCGGTTGTAATCTCTTTAAACGTCGCTGATTATGATGTACGCCGCGTTTTGGTGGATAATGGAAGTTCGGCGGACATATTGTTTTACGATGCCTTCTTAAAAATGTCCCTACCTGACACCCGCTTAGGGACCTGTAAATTCCCCCCTGGTAGGATTTGCCGGACACGCCGTTCCGGTCGAAGGCATGGTGACTTTGGCGGTGACGGCGGGCCAATCCCCAAAATTGGCCAAGGCGCGGATCGACTTTCTGGTCGTGAAGGACCCCGTCCGCCTATAATGCAATCCTTGGGCGACCCGGCCTAAACGCACTACGGGCGGTTAGTGTCAACCTACTACTTAAAGATGAAATTCCCGACGAGCCACGGAGTCGGCGAGGTCAGAGGAGACCAGGCCCTGGCAAAGTACTGCTACTCAGTTGCCCTGCGCGGGGGAGACCGGCCCGACCCTTACCTTGTTGATGGACTGGACGTCCGCGACGACCTCACTGAAGAACGGGGCGAACCTGCGGAAGACCTCGTCCCTGTGTCCTTACACGACGGAGACCCGGGGCATGAGGTGCGGATCGGCTCCAACTTGGCGGCCGAGGTTAGGGGACAGCTCGTCGCTTTCCTCAGAAGGAATGCGGACGTCTTCGCCTGGGCCCCAGCGGATGTACCAGGGATCGACGCCGATGTTATAGAACATCGGCTGGCCATCGACCCAAGGCACCGACCCATCAGAGAAAAGTTGCGCCACCAAGCCCCAGAGAGACAGAAGGCGGTAGCCGAAGAAGTGGATAAGCTCCTCGAAGCCGGACTCATCCGGGAGGTCAACTATCCGACCTGGGTCTCGAACGTGGTCCTCGTCAAAAAAGCAAACAACAAATGGAGGATGTGCGTCGACTTCAAGAAGCTGAACAAAGCCTGCCCAAAGGACAGCTACCCCCTGCCGAGGATCGATCAGCTGGTGGACGCAACCTCGGGCCACGAGCTCCTCACTTTTATGGACGCATTTTCTGGTTATAACCAGATACGCATGGCGCCCGAGGATGAAGAAAAGACCACCTTTATTACTGACCGAGGTCTCTATTGTTACAGGGTCATGCCTTTCGGACTCAAGAATGCAGGAGCCACCTACCAGCGCTTGGTCAATAAGGTCTTCAAGGGGCAGATCGGCCGCAACATGGAGGTGTACGTGGACGACATGCTAGTCAAAAGCCGAGCCTCGACAGACCACCTCGCCGACCTTGAAGAAACTTTCGGTGCGCTTAGGAGGCACAAGATGAAGTTGAACCCGACCAAATGCGCCTTCGGCGTGACCTCCGGAAAATTTCTAGGATTCATGGTGTCGAGACGCGGAATCGAGGCAAATCCCGAGAAAATCCGAGCCATCCAGGAGATGACTGCCCCGAAAACAATTAAGGAAGTTCAGCGCCTGGCTGGGAAGGTGGCGTCCCTGAACCGCTTTGTCTCGAGGTCGGCCGAGCGGTGCCTGCCCTTTCTTCCAGGTCCTCAGGCGACCGAAAGATTTTTGCTGGACAGCGGAGTGCAAACAGGCATTCGAGGAGCTTCAAAAACTACCTCGGCGCGCCCCCACTGCTGGCAAAGCCCGAACCTGGAGAAGGGCTGCTCCTATACCTAGCTGTCTCTCCAATGGCCCTGGCGGCTGTCCTGGTCAGGGAAGATGCGAAGGCGCAACAACCAGTCTACTACGTGAGCCGAGCCTTGAGGGACGCGGAGACCAGGTACTCCAAGTTAGAAAAACTAATTTACTGTCTTCTGATCGCAGCCAGGAGGCTCCGACCTTACTTTCAGGAGCATACCATAACGGTCCTCACGGACCAACCAATAAGAGCCGTCCTCCACCGAGCAGACGCTTCAGGAAGAATCGCCAAATGGGCGATCGAGCTCACGGAGTTCGACATCAATTACCGGCCCAGGCCATCGATCAAGGCTCAGATACTGGCGGACTTCGTGCTGGAATGCACCGCACCAGTTGAAGCCGAACTTGAATCAAGCGAGACTATCATCGGAGGGAGACCAAGGCCCCAACGAAGCCGAGCTGTGGCGGTCGAGCTTCCCTGAAGAAAGGGCCGACCTTCTTGAAGGCGCCTGGGTTCTGCATGTGGATGGCTCATCCAACTCTAGCGGGGCCGGCGCAGGGCTGGTCCTGGTTAGCCCCGAGGGGATCGTCACCGAGTACGCATTGCGCTTCGAGTTTCCCACAACCAACAATGGGGCCGAGTATGAAGCGCTGATAGCCGGGCTGCAGATAGCCAGGGAATTGAAGGTGGGTCGGCTTCAAGTCTATAGCGATTCCCAGTTGGTGGTCGGTCAGGTCGGCGGCAGCTACGAGGCGCGGGAGGAAAGCATGGTGATGTACCTCGGGAAGGTGAAGAACTTAATACCAGCCTTCGACAGCTTCGACATTCGGCACATCCCAAGGACCGGGAATACAAGGGCCGACCTTCCTCTCCAAGTTGGCCACCTTCTGCCCCGGCCGAACTACCAAAAGAAGTGTTTCTGGAAACTCTGAAGTGCCCGACCACCGAGGAACCTCAGGCCGTCCTGCGGACGGACTTCGAGCCCAGCTGGATCGATCCGCTGATCGCCTACCTCGAAGAAGGGGTCCTCCCTCACGACCGGAGAGAAGCTCGGAAGCTCAGGAGTCAAGCCTCCCGCTACGTCTTGTACGAGGGCAGGTTATATAAAAGGTCGTACTCCCTCCCGTTGCTGAGGTGCCTCCGACCCTCTGAGGCCTGCATCGCGCTACAGGATGTCCACGAAGGACTCTGCGGGAAGTCACGCGGGAGCCAGATCCCTATCGCAAAGACTACTTCGGCAAGGGTACTACTGGCCAACCCTACTTCGTGATTCCACGGAATACGTGAAGAAATGTGACCGCTGCCAGAAGAACGCCAGCGTGCAAAGGCAGCCGGCGTCCGAACTCACTCCGCTCACTGCACCCTGGCCCTTCGCGCAGTGGGGGATGGACATCCTCGGCCCCTTCCCAACGGCGTCCGGACAACGGAAGTTCCTCCTGGTCGCGATTGACTACTTTACCAAGTGGGTCGAGGCGGAACCACTAGCGAAGATCACCGAGGCCAAGGTGCAGGACTTCGTCTGGAAGACGCTGATCTGCCGGTTCGGTCTGCCCCGAGCCCTCATAACCGATAATGGGCGACAGTTCGCTGGAGCCCGGTTTGCCGAGTTCTGCGAAGGACTAAACGTCTCCCACCACTTCACATCGGTGGCTCATCCGCAAGCCAATGGGGAAGCCGAAGTGACCAATCGGACCCTGCTGCAAGGCCTCAAAACGAGGCTCGACAGGGCAAAAGGGGCCTGGGCAGACGAACTCTACCACGTCCTCTGGGCATACCGAACAACGCAGAGGGTACCGACCGGCGAGACACCCTTCGCCTTGGCCTTCGGCACCGAGGCAGTCATCCCGATCGAGCTCAAACTCCCGTCTGCTCGAATCGTGGGCTTCAACGAGCAACTCAACCCCCAGGACCTCAGAGCCAACCTCGACCTTCTGGAAGAAAAGAGGGAGGCAGCCCGCATCCGGATGGCCGCCTACCAACGGAAGGTGGCTCGGTATTACAATTCCAGAGTCAAAAGCAAGGCGTTCAGAGTTGGGGACTTAGTGCTCCGACGAGCAGCCGTCTCTCAGCCCCAGAGTCAAGGGAAGCTCGTCCCAAATTGGGAAGGTCCGTACGAAGTGGTAGAGGTCATCCGACCTGGAACCTATCGCCTAAAGGAGCTCGGAGGACTAGCGCTTCCCCGACCTTGGAACTCAGAAAACCTGAGAATGTACTACCAGTAGTTTCCCTCAATAAAACCTTGTTGCTCGACACTATCGTTTCAGGGTCACTGGGAAAAAAAGCGAGCGGAAATGTCCCCACAGCCGGCTAGGAACAGGAGGAGAACCTCGTCCTAGCGTGAGCAAAGTCGAAGGCCCCGTCCACAAAGGACGGGATGGGGGGAGAAGCGAGGACGACGGTCCTCATGTGCCCCCACAGCCGGCTAGGAACAGGAGGAGAACCTCGTCCTAGCATGAGCAAAGTCGAAGGCCCCGTCCACAAAGGACGGGATGGGGGGAGAAGCGAGGACGACGGTCCTCATGTGCCCCCACAGCCGGCTAGGAACAGGAGGAGAACCTCGTCCTAGCGTGAGCAAAGTCGAAGGCCCCGTCCACAAAGGACGGGATGGGGGGAGAGGCAAGGACGACGGTCCCCATGTGCCCCCACAGCCCGTTGGGAACAGGAGGAGAACCTCGTCCTAGCGTGAGCAAAGTCGAAGGCCCCGTCCACAAAGGACGGGATGGGGGGAGAAGCGAGGACGACGGTCCTCATGTGCCCCCACAGCCGGCTAGGAACAGGAGGAGAACCTCGTCCTAGCGTGAGCAAAGTCGAAGGCCCCGTCCACAAAGGACGGGATGGGGGGAGAGGCAAGGACGACGGTCCCCATGTGCCCCCATAGCCCGTTGGGAACAGGAGGAGAAACTCGTCCTAACGAGAGCAAAGTCGAAGGCCCCGTCCATCAAGGACGGGATGGGGGAGAGGCGAGGACGACGATCCCCATGCGCCCCCATAGCCCGTTGGAAACAGGAGGAGAACCTCGTCCTAACGAGAGCAAAGTCGAAGACCCCGTCCACCAAGGACGGGATGGGGGAGAAGCTCGGACGATGGTCCGGATGTGCCCCACAGCCCGCTAGAAACAAGAGGAGAACCTCGTCCTAACGTGAGCAAGGTCCTGAGGCCGAGCCCCAGAGTCCACGGCAAGCTTCACTGCAGAGAAGACGAGGTCTCCTTCGGACCTCAGCCTCAACTTCAGCGTCAATATTGGCTGGAGATGAGACCTCCCCCGAGCTTCAGCTGCGACAAATGCGGAGCCCGGAAGAAGACTTCGGCAGTCGCCTGTTTTGGTACTCCCTCCTTCAATCTTTGAACTCGGGAGTGGGGGGGCTACTGTTGGGGATAAATCCCGCTCCTGCCGAAGCCTGGCCCGACGCTCGGCCCAATGTACCCAGTAGCCGCTGAAGAGCTTCAGCGCCGGGCGCCAGGCCGAGCCCCTACCACGGCCGTACTGCCTAGAGGCCGAACTCCCCTTCGCCAAGGTCCGGGCCGAACTACCTAGCTGCCAAACTCCCCAGCGCAGGCTCCGGGCCGAACTCCCACCGCCAGCCGAACTTCCCCTTCGGCCGAACTCCTTCGGACTCCCTTCGGCCGAACTCCTTCAGACTCCCCAGCGGCCGAACTCCTTCGGACCGACTCCATGCGGCCGAACTCCTTCGGACTTCCCACGGCCGAACTCCTTCGGACCGACTCCAAGCGGCCGAGCTTCAATGAAGTCCTCTCAGCGGCCGAACTCCTCAGCGGACGGGCTTTAGTAGAATCCCCAAGCGGTCGTCACTCAGGAGCCCGAACTCCTCAGCAGTCGTCACTTACGAGCCCGAACTCCTCAGCAGTCGTCACTGGGCCGAACTCCTCAGCGGTCGCCCTCATCAAACTTCGGCCGACCGAGCTCCTACCGAACTCTCAAGTGTCCAAGCCTCAGCCCAAGTCCAACAGCCGGCCGAACCCCAGACGGCCGAGCTTGCGGCTTCTCAGCAGCCGAACTCTTCTGCGGACGAGCCTTAGCTGCATACCTCTTGCCAGACGCCTATGGGAGCCGAACTCCCTCCTATCTTCCTCTTCAGGAGCCCGAACTCCTCCGAAATGGGCACACGACGAAGGCCTTCATCCCTTCATTCGGCAAGCTCTGCAACCATCACCATCAGTCAGTCCGCCGCACCATCAGTCAGTCCACCGCGGGCGATAGCGACCCACTGTCAGGCGGCGATGGCTGTCACCCTCAATCCGCCGCACGCGGCACCAGTGAGACTGACTCCACCGAACCTCGAGCGGCCCGCCAGCACGCGGCTGCAGTTGTCACCATCAAGCTCCGCTATATCAAGGACCCTCCCGACACACTAAGGGGAGGCTCTCTGGACTCTTGACTCTCTAAGCTCTCCTCCACATCTCTAAGCTCCGGAACTCATTCCGAGCACTCCATTACTGTTGGTCAGAAACTAACTTGACCGTCGGAGGGTCCTGCCGGAGCCACCACCCCACCGGTTCCGGACGGGACTTCGTTTTGCAGGTCCCCGGCGGCGCCCAGCGGCCTCGATTGCGGCGACCTCCGGCGGCGATCATAGAGTACACGCATATTCTCAATCGTGAGTCTATGGCCAGTCATATATATAGAGAAATAATGAATTTCGAATCTTAGTTTATAAATTAAATTAATATTTTGTTTGCATATTTTTAATAAGCTAATCAATTATTTTAGTAATGAGAGAGGGGATGATGCTACTCATAGCATTATCTTTCGATCCAACCGTATAGACAAGAAGAGCAAGTCGATGACCACTGCAATCAAAAAAAAAAATATATAAGTAATAAATAGATTAGTATGATTAGTATTATATCATTTCTTATGCTATTTTATTTAAATTTATAATTATAGGAGCAGTTAGACGTGCTCACGAGCAAGGGCTTGGACATCTTTGGCCCC
Source organism: Cocos nucifera (assembly GCA_006176705.1). Taxonomy (NCBI): domain Eukaryota; kingdom Viridiplantae; phylum Streptophyta; class Magnoliopsida; order Arecales; family Arecaceae; genus Cocos; species Cocos nucifera. Next base: position 666,968 of record QRFJ01000295.1, read on the forward strand.
CATGACCATTTATCTTAAATCTTAGGGCCCGAGCACTCTGAGAATTTGATGCAAGATCGGACATATGTCGATGAGCTACTAGTCTGAGGCGAACATCTCTTCACATGCTTTTAGAGTCATCAATCAAAAGTAGCTTGAGGAGGCATTGGCATAGGTAACTCAGGCTATGAAGTGGACTACTCGGGTTGAGGGGCGCACATCTCAGCTACAGAGCATTATGATCGCTATGATGACGATGCTCTCCATGCATTTTGGAGTTGACTTCATGGGCATTCAGGACATGTTGGCCAGCATTTCAGCTCCAGCCCCTTTAGCTCCAACTCCAGCTTCTCCAACTCATGCTCCATCTCCTTCCGATGATGATGACTTAGATTTAGATTTAGCAAATTTTTGATGTATTTTTTAAAAAAATATTATAATAAATTTTATTTAATAATAAAATTTTAGTATTTTAGATATATTCTTACATTATTCTTGTATTATATATTGAATTGCATTTATCAGGTAAAACATAAAAATTAAAAAAATATATATTTTTTTATTATTTAAAATCTATGATAGCGATTATAAAACTAGTATATTAGATCTATGGCAGTAATTGTATAACCACTGCCATAGATACCTATAGCAGTGGTTACACAACCGCTATCATAGAATCTATAGTAGCGGTTTAACAACTACTACTATAACTAGTAAAATAATGGTTATATAATCGTTGCTATTAATGCTATTGTAGCAATTAATGAACCGCTACTATTAATCTTATAGCAGTGGTTGATTAACAACTGCTATATACCACTATGATATAGTAGCAGTTAGTAAACCGCTGTTATGCCAACCTACTACAACAGTTGCAATAACCACTGTAATAATGTTGCCATAGATATATGGCAACGGCTTCAGTGACAATGATTGGATAACCACTGCGATAAGCTATGGTAGTAGTTTTTTAATTTATGGCAGCGATTGCGAACCGCTGTCATAGCCCTTCCCTATAGTAGTGAAGGCTGGGTCAAGTCAAGAGAGCGTGGGTTGAGGAGCTTCACCATGTGCTTTAGGTGTACCAGACTATGCAAAGAACTTCCATTGGAGAAACTTCTTTCAGCCTTGCCTTCAAAACTGAAGCTGTTATCTCTATTGAGATCGGAGTCCCTTTAGCACGAGTTAAAAATTTTAGTGAGCAACATAATCTAGAAGGACTCCGTTGCTAGAGGAAGCTCACGAAAGAGCCCAAATCAAGATGGCGGTATATCAGCACAAGGTGGTCTAATATTACAATTCTCAAGTTTGAGGCAAAGCATCGAAGATCTAGTCTTGCACAAGATAGAAATTTCTCAACTAGGAGAGCAAGGCAAACTATCCCCGAACTGAGAAGGTTTCCACTATTAGATGTGTACCCTAGAAGCCAGATTGGCTAACACTTGTAATACACTTCTAAAGATAATTTTATAATTTTAACTATAAATTAATAAAAAAAATTATTTTCTATCATAATGTGTATTTAAAGTGTATGTGATACATTCTTTGAGTTAATGATAATGATAATTCATATTTTTAAAGAGTTGAAAATTTAAGACATGAATTTTTATAATTAACTCATAAACTGCTTCCGACCGTAGGATCATCACGAGAATGGTGATTGATCTGAAAGGTTGGTGTACGATCGCTTTTTTGAGTAGATGAGTCTTAAGTCTACGGTGTGGAGATATCGAAATGAGAGTATAAGTACTCATTAGAGAATGAGGGTACTGAGCATGACCGCCTCGAGTATTCATAAGAAAGTCTACCTTCTCGTTGATGACTGGCTCGATGTTGTAGTAGTATGTCTGATTCTTTAATCTGAGGTGCATCAATAATTCATCTTGAGGGTGTTATAGTTTGACTACACCATAACTTGATCTTCTAGCCATTCAAAATTCTGAGATGTATGTTGGCTATAGTACATTCATTGTAGGAATTGAATTGCACTAATAAGAAATCTATCTACCTTGGTAGATGAAGAGTAGTCCTATGATGATCATGAGAATCAAGTCCATAAGCCCATGGTCATGGCAGAGTGAAGATGATAGAAAGAGTTTCTATATGAATTTCATATAGGACTCGAATCGAATAATTAATTCATATGATAGATATTGGATTTGACGAGTCCACCTTAACCCTAATCCTATTGGGTCAAGATAGAAGAATCCAATCACATAGGTAGCCACACCGAGAGATTCACTTTTAGTTCTGATGGGTTGCCACCATATACTGCTAGATGTCACTAGTGGATTTTGGGAGCAATTAGAATGATTTTGATGATCGATCATTCTAATTATATGAATCAAAAAAATTCTAATCCATCGAAAAATATTTCGATAATGTTGATGATGAAGATCATGATATATCTTATTATCATATGAAAATGAATCTAACTAAATCACACAAACAAAGTTTTGAGTCTGGATGTCATCAATTGAGCTAATCTAGTTCGATTGATTTGAATTAGATCCAATCAGATTCAAGGTAATCATGCTAGTATACGATTGAGCCTGACTTTCTCTTTCTGTAATCTTTCTGATTCATCACAATCAAATCAAATTTGATTTGGCTTATTTTTATATCTTAAATAAGTTTATTTTTATCTGATTGGAATAAGTCCAGATCAGATTAATTATGAAAATTAAATTCATTCCAAGTGCAATTGGACTAGGATCAATAGTTGACCCAATTGAGAGAATTGAGGATCACGTGATCAAAAAATTTTAAAATTTTTTCAAAAAATTATTTTGCTTTAATTTTTGGATATGTGATAGGGCATGAGTTTTGCTTTGGGTGTGCAAAATTTTATGATTTTTGGAGGTGCCTAGACTAGGTTTTGATATAGTTTGATTTGGATCAAACTCTTGAGGGAAGAGTCCTAGACACACATGGACTCTTCCTTATCCTTTCATGCTGCCACCTTCTAGATGAATTTTTGGCATCAAAACTAGATGGGATCTGAGGTTTTTCGTGGAGATTAGGTCCAAGAGTCTCAATGGTCGAATTAACAAGATTTTTGATCAAAAAGGGACTCTTTATGGCACTATATCTTGTATAAGAACTCTTCTCACAAAATTATCTCAACGTAATTTATTTTTTCCACACCCAAAGGAGCCTTCCCTCTGATATCCACACCCCCTCTATCCTCTCTCTCCCTCTCTTCTACATGCTTAAAAAGTTAGGCATAAATTTGAATTGAAGATCCAAGATTTTTGGCATAAAATTCAACATCTATGCGACGATGTTCATGAGAACAGGCTGCCCTCAAAAGTCATTTTGAATGCTTTTCAAATCAGATCCAAATTTGATTTTTGGAAGAGAGATTTATGAGAAGAAGATATTCAGATCCTACATAAGTGGATACTAATAGAGGCTAGGCACGTGCGTGGCTCCTTCTAGAACCTCAAGAATCAATAGGATCATCATAGGATAATTAGATTACCAAATCAGGTACTTAAAATTAAATCTGATTTAATTTTATTTTTAACTTTTAATATCAAATCTCTATGATTAGATTCAAGAAGTTTCAGATTTAATTAAATTTTTTTTAAAAAAAATTAAAATATTTTGTCAGATCCAATCAGATCTGAACGATCTTGTGCCAAAAAAATAGATTTTTTCTTCAACTGGTATCAAAGCCAGATTGTAGTTCTTCGGATCTATTTTAGATCTAATTTTATTTTTATTTTTATCTAATATTAAAAAATTTTAGATGCCACATCAGATATGATTAGATCTAAAATAAAAAAAAAATTAAATTAAATTATTTAAATCTAATATGTATGAGATGCATGACTAGACTGAAAATAGAATAGTTCTATGTATAGTCTAATATAATCATATTATTAATTTAATTAAATATAATTTTAAATCTATTTAATTTTTATTTTTTAATATTATAATTATTATAATCAAATCTAAAAAAATAAAAAATAAAGTTTTTAATTTTTGATTTATTTATATGTGATATGAAAGATGCATGTTTAGACTAATTGTAGAATAGTTCTACAAATTATCTAGAATAATTTTATTTTGATATGATCAAATTTAAATCTATTTTTTAGATATTATATATGATATTTTGGATATAAAAAATATGCATGTTTAATTTAATGATGATACATAAGATGTATGCAAAGCATGTATTAGTTAGATCATTAATTATATATGTGATATATAATCTAGATCTAACTAGTTTTGTAGTTTCAATTATATTTCTGACTAAGGTATTTTTCTTGGCCATCCGATCATAAGAATAAAATAGGGTTTAAAGGCCCTCTCCTTCCATTCGATGAGATATTCTTATGGCATGTAGGGATGCTGCACGTTCAACCTTAATAAAAAATCAGAACTTATTTTCTACAAAATTCTAGATCCTAAAATCCTAAGATTTTGATACATATTTTTTATTTATAAACATAAATTTAATTAAAAATTAAGATTATGAAACTAATTATATCTAAAATTAAGAATTTTTAGATCTAAAATATTTTCATAAAATTGAGTTCGAACTTAGATAGCTCAATTAGGTCCAGCGGTTGATCAAACTGAATCAAGAGTTGGCTAGGTAGAATCAAGAGTGCTTAGAATTAACTAGTCCAATAGTTATTAGTCTGGATCAAGGTTGACTCACAGCCACATATGATCGATCCAATTAAGATCTAATTTGGCTCCATGGTTCGAGCCTAAATTGTAGGCTAATCCGATTAATTTTGGTTCAATAATTTGATGTCTAAGATAAGTTTGGCAGATACGATTGATTGATTTTTAATTAAGAGCTATTCGATCTGAATGCATTCTTGTCGAGCTAATAGCATATCCCTTCTACCGATCTCACTTATCTGGCCATTTGTGTCAACTTAGTTCTAATTTGAGATGGCTAACAGTTCGAGCTAACCCATGCCACTAGATTTATCATAACCGTTATGACTGAGTCAAGTTTAAGAGACCTAAATTGAATCTTTCTAAGAAAAGATTAAGTCAATGGATCTTCCACCGTTGTAGATGTGTGGGCTCTTTTCAGGATTGATTATTTTCGGTTGGTTATAGTGGCTCAATTGCACTAGAAAGATGCAACCACATCTATTAGGCATTAGATGCTATGGATTGGAGGATGGGTTGGGCTCAATATTTTGGATATGATGAGGGATCCAATCAGAAATTCAATTTGTACAAATGGTGGATCTGACTTAACTAAGGAGTGGATCAATATTTCGGATATGGTAAAATTCATAAATTAGAGATCAAGATTAGGTACACTATGATTAGAGAATCATTGAATAAGAGTTGTCCACTCATCAATTGACCCATCACCAATAACTATTAGATGAGGTGGTGAGCCAGTCGGTGGGATCGCACCATCCACTAGAAATTAACTGATCACGAAGTTTTTCGTATCTCTACCCAGATAGTTACGAATCTAAGAAAATAGTGGAAGACTAATTTATTTAAAAATAAAATTTTTAAATAAATTAATTAAGTCTAATTATAAAATCTAACTAGAAACTTTGACTCTCTATAGAAAAGTATCTACATCCAACCCACTAGCCCGTATCCTGGACACCCATAGACTGATCGGATCCAACTTCAAGGATTGACTTCGAAACTTCAAAATTATTTTGGATTCTGAGAAGTTGACTCATGTGTTGGAATAAGATCCTCCCACTTTACCAGTCCATCCATCCGCTGATCAGAAAGCATCTCTAGAAAAGTGGATGGATAATGATAACAAAGGCAGGTATTACATATTGGACTTGATGTCTGATGAGCTCCAGTACCAACATAAAGATATTAAGACTAGTCATTAAATATTGGCTCACCTGTAAGAGTTGTTTAGTGAATAAAGTCGCGCAGCCAAATATCAAGTCACTAGAAGACTTTTTAAGGCTCAAATGTATGATGGACAGTCGGTCCAAGATCATTATCTGATGATGATCAATAACTTAGAAGAGCTTGAAAAGCTCAGTATCAAGTTGGACAAGGATTTATAGATTGATATAATTCTACAATCTTTGACTGATTCATATGGGCTATTCATTATGAACTACCATATGCATAAACTATAGAATACTTTGGCAGAACTTATGAATATGCTAGTTACTGTAGAGTTTTCTATAAAAGATTCTAAAGGCTCAGTACTTATTATGGAGTGGATTTCTTTTAAGAAAATTTTTTTTGGAAAGAAGAAGAAGCTCATGAAGAAGCAGAAGGTGGATGGTAGGAAGAAGAAGAAAGCAGAGTCGAAAAAGAAGGCCGCTGATAAAGAAAAATATTTTCATTGCAACACAGACAATCATTGAAAGTGAAACTACCCTTTGTACCTGGCCAGTCTGAAAAACAAGAAGGAGGTAGGTCCTTCTAGAGGTATGCTCATTATAGAATCTAATCTTATGATTTTTTTGCATCCAGTTGGGTGCTTGACTCTGATTCTAGTGCTCACTTTTGCACTTCTATATAGGGTCTTAAGGATAGCAGGAGGCTGAGGGATGATGAGATGATCCTACGCGTCAAAAATGGAGCAAGAGTTACTGCAGTGGTCGTGGAAATCTATTCTCTGCGATTACTGTTAGGATTAGATTTAGTTCTTAGAGACTATTTTTATGTACCTATAGCAAGCAAGAATTTGATTTCTGTTTAATGTTTAGCACAGGAAGGCTATGTAATTAGTTTTCTTAAGAATCATTGTAATATTCTTTATGAAAGAAATAAAATTGCAAGTAGTTTTCTTATAAATGGTCTCTATCAGTTACATATTGATGATTTTATTTTTAATATCGAGCAAAACATGAATGCCATAGAATCAAAATGACCTAGGAATAGTCTAAATGATAGGTATCTATGGCACCTTAGGCTAGGTCATATAGTGGAAGACAGGATTAACAAATTGAAGAAATTTGGGCTATTTAGTTCATTGACTTATAAGTCATATTCGATTTGTGAATTATGTCTTCATAGCAAAATGACCAAGCTTCCTTTTATAGGATATGAGAAAAGGGCCACAAAACTACTTGTCCTAGTACATACTGATGTGTGTGGCCCATTTGATGTGCCGGCTAGAGGCAACTATGTCTACTTCATCATCTTTATCGATGATTTATTTTGGTATGGATATGTGTATTTGATGCGACATAAATCTAAAGGTTTTGAAAAGTTTAAAAAATTCAAACATGAAGTAGAAAAATAAATTAAAAAATCTATTAAGATTATTCGATCAAATCAAGGAGGTGAATAACCTTAGTTAAAAATTCCTAGACTATCTTAAGCAAAATGGCATAATCTCTCAATAGACTCCATCTGGAATACCTCAACTCAATAAAATTTTAAAATGGAGAAATCAGACCTTATTAGATATGGTCCGATCTATGATGAGCTTCACGGACATTTCTGAGTTTCTTTGGAGATATAGTCTAATGATCGCTATATATTTACTGAATAGAATTTTCTCTAAAATTATTTCTACCATACCGTATGAGATATAGCATGGTAAGAAATTAAGTTTGAGTCACCTCAGAATTTGGGATTGTCCAGCTCATGTCAAGAGACAATAGGTGGACAAGTTAGAGGATAGATTCTTTAGAGCTCGATTTATAGGATATCCTAAAGGGTCATTAGAATATTATTTCTACATTCTGAAAGATCATAATATGATTGTGAGTCGACATGTCATCTTCCTTGAAAAATAGTTTATTTAAGATGGTGGCATCGAAAGATAGATTAGGCTCGAGGAGAAAGTTTTTCAAGAGCAACGAGCTAAGGATCCTATGAAATCCAATCATATTGAGCCAGTCCAATCACTACCTCCTCCATCTCATAGATCAGAAAGAATTTTCATCCTCCTGAAAGGTACTTAGATACTATTTTAGAGGATGTAGAAAAAATGTTCCTCATAGAAAATAGGGTTTATGGTGATGATCCCAAAATCTATGATGAGACGATATTAGATATCGACTCCGAGAAATGGTTAGAGGTAATGAAGTCATAGATTGACTCAATGTGTTCGATCCAAGTCTGGACCTTGGTAGATCCACCTGAAGATATAGTATCTATTGGGTGTAAATGAATCTACAAGAGAAAGATAGGTACAGATGAGAATGTTGAGACATTCAAGGCTGGGTTAGTGATGAAAGAAAATAGTCAGTGCGAAGGTATTGACTATCAGGATACCTTCTCGTCAGTAGCCATGCTAAAATCCATCCGTACATTGCTTGCTATTACAGTCTATTTCGATTATAAAATATAGCAGATGGACATAAAAATAACCTTCTTAAATGGATATCTTGAGGAAGATATCTATATGGAATAGCCACTAGGTTTCACATCCAGTGATACTGATCACAAGGTCTACAAGCTATAAATATCCATCTATGAATTTAAGCAAGCATCTCAGAGTTGGAATGCTCATTTCAATAACGTGATCAAATCATTTGAATTCAGCCAGAATGAGGAGGAATCGTATATATATTCAAAAAAGTCAATGGAAGCACTGTTGTCTTTCTCGTACTGTACGTGGATGACATCCTCCTTATTAGGAATGATATTTTCATGTTGACCATAATTAAAATATGGTTATCAAAAGAGTTCTCTATGAAAAACTTAAGAAAAGCATCCTTTATTCTAGAAATTAAGGTCTATAGGGATAGACCGAATAGGATGCTCAGTCTCTCACAAAAGATGTACATAGAGGAGGTACTAAAGAGATTTAGCATGAAAAACTTCAAAAGAAGACTGATGCCCTTCAGACATGGCATTCAACTCTTCAAGAAGATCCGTCCCAATACACCTGAGGAGATTGAACACATGAGCAAGATCCCTTATGCTTTGGCAATAGGGATCCTCATGTACACCATACTATATACACGACCTGATATCGTCTATGCTGTGAGTGTCACGAATAGATATCAATCGAATCCAAATGAAGAGCACTGGACTTCTGTGAAATGTATTCTTAAGTACTTGAGAAGGACTAAGGATATATTCTTGATTTTTGATAATGAAGAACTCCAGATTCAGGGTTATATAGACTCAGATTTTATGTCTGATATAAATGATCAAAAGTTAATATCTGATAGTCTGTTTGTGTGTAATAGTAATGCTGTGAGCTGAAAGAGTTTCAGGCAGACTATGATAGCAGATTCTACCATGAAAGCAGAATACATCGCTGCATCGAAAGCTGTAAAAAAGATATTTTGGTATAAAAAATTTACCACAAAACTTGAAGTGATGCCATCAGATGTCGTCCCTCTATATTATGACATTAATGGCACCATAACCCTAGCTAAGGAGCTAAGGTCTCACTAGAAATCCAAGCACATCGAGCGGTGATTTTACCTCATCCACGATTAGCTCAAGAAGGGTTACATCAAGGTTAAGAGAGTTGACTCCATGGATAATGCGGTAGATCAACTGACGAAGCCTTTAGATCAGCAAAAGATCGAAGCCCATCTTGAGAAGATGGGACTTAGATTTGTAGCCAATTAGCTTTAGATCAAGTGGGAGTCTATTAGATGTATGCCCTAGAAGCCAGATTGGCTAACACTTGTAATACATTTCTAAAAATAATTTTATAATTTTGATCATAAATTAATAAAAAAATTATTTTCTATCATAATGTATATTTAAAGTATATGTAATATATCCTTTGAGTTAATGATAATGACAATTCATATTTTCAAAGAGTTAAAAATTTAAGACATGAATTTTCATAATTAACTCATAAACTGCTTCCGACCGTAAGATTATCATGAGGATGATGATTGATCAGAAAGATTGGTGTACGATCGCTTTCTTTGAGTAGATGAGTCTTGAGTCTATGGTGTGGAGACACCAGAGCGAGAGTATAAGTACTCATTAGAGAACGAGGACACTGAGTATGACCATCTCGAGCATTCATAAAAAAGTCTATCTTCTCATTGATGACTAGCTCGATGTTGCAGTAGTGTGTCTGATTCTTTGATCTAAGGTGCATCGATAATTCATCTTGAGGGTATTATAGTTTGACTACACCATAACTCGATCTCCTAGCCATTCGAAATTTTGAGGTGTATGTTGGCTATAGTACGTTCATTATAGAAATTAGATTGCACCAATAAGGGATCTGTCTACCTCGGTAGATGAGGAGTAGCTCTATAATGATCATGAGAATCGAGTCCATAAGCCCATGACCATGGCAGAGTGAAGATGATAGAAAGAGTTTCTATAAGAGTTTCACATAGAACTCGAATCGAATGATTAATTCAAATGACGAATATTGGGTTTGACGAGTTCACCTTAACCCTAATCCTATCGAAGCTCAAGATAGAAGAACTCAATCACATAGGTAGCTGCACCGAGAGATTTACTTTTAGTTTTAATGGATTGCCACCATATACTGCTAGGTGTCACTGGTGGATTTTGAAAGCAATTAGAATGATTTTGATGATCGATCATTCTAATTGTATGAATTAAAAAGGTTCTGGTCCATCGAAAGATGTTTCGATGATGTCGATGATGGAAATCATGACATATCTCATTACCATACGAAATTGAATCTAACTGCATCACACAAACAAAGGTTTGGATTTGGATGTTATCAATTAAGCTAACCTAGTTCGATTGATTTGGATTAGATCCAATCAGGTTTAAGATAATCGTGCTAGCACACGATTGGGTCTAACTTTCTTCTTCTATAATCTTTCTGATTTGTCGCAATCAAGTCGAATTTGATTTAACTCATTTCTGTATCTTGAATGAGTCTATTTTCATCTAACTGAAATAAGTTCAGATCAGATTAATTATGAAAATTAAATTCATTCCTAGTGCAATTGGACTAGGATCAATAGTTGACCCAATTAAGAGAATTGAGGATCACGTGATCAGAGAATGTTAGGAATTTCTTTAAAAGTTATTTTACTCTAATTTTTAGATATGTGATAGGGCATGAGTTATACTTTGGGTGTGCAAAATTTCATGATTTTTGGAGGTGCCTAGACTAGGTTTTGATAGAGTTTGATTTGGATCAAACTCTTGAGGGAAGAGTCCTAGACGCACATGGACTCTTTCTTATCCTTTCATGCCGCCACCTTCCAGATGGATTTTTGGCCTTAAAATTAGATGGGATCTGGAGTTTTTTGTAGAGATCAGGTCCAAGAGTCCTAATGGTCAAATTAATAAGATTTTTGATCAAAAAGGGATTCTTTATGGCGCTATGTCTTGTATAAGAACTTTTCTCATGAAATTGCCTCAATGTAATTTATTTTTTTCACACCCAAAGGAGCCTTCCCTCTGATATCCACACCCCCTCTATCCTCTCTCTCCCTCTTTTCTACATGTCTAAAAAGTCAAGCATAAATCTAAGTTGAAGGTCCAAGGTTGTTGGCACAAGATTCAGCATCTACGCGATGGTGTTCGTAAGATGAACAGGCTGCCCTCAGAAGTTATTTTGAAAGCTTTTCAAATTAGATCTAGATTTAATTTTTGGAGAAGAGATTCATGAGGAGAAGATGTTCAGATCCTACCTAAGTAGATACTGATAGAGATCAGGCGCGTGCGTGGCTCCTTTTAGAACCTCAGGAATCAACAGGATCATCGTAGGATAATTAGATTACCAAATCAAGTACTTGAAATTAAATCTAATTTAATTTTATTTTTAATTTTTAATATCAGATCTCTGTGATCAGATTCGAAAAATCTCAAATTTGATTAGAATTTTAGAAAAAAATTTAAAATATTTCTTCAGATTCAATCAGATCTAAACGCCTATGTCGAAAAAATAGGTTTTTCCTTCACCTATAAGGTGGACGAAGTAATCAAACCCAACACCTATCATTTGAAGAAGCTAGATGGGACCCCTCTACCTCGATCATGAAATTTTGAGAACCTTCCAATGTACAATTAATGAATGAATTATTTAATGAGTTATTTTTCAATAAGATACTCTCTCACTATTACTTCTATTTATGGTGCCTGGGCTGAAGACTTCAGACGATCACGGGTGATGAATGCCGCTTGTTCCAAAATAAGTAGAGCAAAATTTCTTAGATCGCCAAAGAAGCGAGAGCAAATCTATTAGGACCCTCCAGTAACCTTTATTCTTAAACAAACCAGATACGAAGATACCCCTCATTCCTAAACAAGCCGGATATAAAGATATCTTTTGTCCCCTCATCCATAAACGAGCCACATACGAAGATACCCCTCGTTCCTAAATGAACTGGATACGAAGACACCCCTCATTCCTAAACGAGTCGAATACGAAGATATCCCTTGTTCCTAAATGAGTTGGATACTCATTCTTAAATGAGCCGGATATGAAGACACCCCTCATTCCTAAACAAGCTGGATATGAAGACACCCCTAGTTCCTAAAGAAGCCAGATATGAAGATACCCCTCATTCTTAAACGAGTTGATTACGAAGACCCCTTGTTCTTAATGAGCTAGATCAGAGGCCGAACTCCCCTCATTCGTAAACAAGTGGGATCAGAAAACCCTCATTTTTAAATGAGTGGTACCTAAAACTTGGCAAGTCAAAAGATGAAACCTAATCTGAAGAATTTTTGGAAAATTCTAACGAAGACCTAGCCTTGAGTTTGTATGAAATCGATGAGCCACTGAAGGAGATCTTGGCCTACCTAAGATCATAAGAATAAAGGCATGTGGAATAGATCGACACCACCCTCATCATAATAATGAAAAACAAGCAGTGAGAAGCAAGCAAGTAAAATATGTAATTGCAAAAATATCTCATTTCATTAGAAAGATTTAAGTACAATGTTAGCACCACGAAAAGTGGGCCATTTCAAAAAAAAAAATGCACAAGATATTTAACTATGACGAGGAGAGCCAACAATGTGCTGCTGGCCCAATGTATGACGTGCCTTCGGTGCCTATGGCCTCGTGTACAACAAGTATCTCATGCCCTTTTGGAGGCTCAAGAAGAGCAACGTCAACATCGGGGAAGAGCTACCTGACCAATGCCCTACACTCCCTAAAGCCGATGGACATTTTGACAATTTGTAGGGTCATCTCAAAGCTACTGGCAGCAATTTTAGCTTCCCCTCGTTTAAATTTGTCCTTGGCTATGTTGGCCGTAGCTACACTCATTGCTATCTTCACCCGAAGCCCTGTCATCGTAGCCCTCTCCTCGTCCAACGAGCACCCCAAACTTGCAATTTTCTCTCGAGCCACGTTAAGTTCACTCCGGAGCTACCCGATCTTTATAGCTCCACCCCATCTGATCTCTTCAGCTACCTTGAAGGAATCTATGTACTGCTCCAAAGCAAATATCCTCTCCCAAGCCGAACAAAGCTCGTTTCAATAGTGAGCAATCTTCGCGGCTGCACCCCATATTTTCTCTTCTGCTACCTTGGCTAACTTCTTGCATTCATCAGTTAGTCAAGACCTTCATGCGGCATGCAGTTTAGTGTCCTGCCAAATAATTGACCTCAAGCATTTGATTTCTCCAAAACCATCTTGTAATTTTTTCTCAATTTTAAGAGCTTCTATTTATTGGGATGTCTGGCAAGGATACCACTACCCTAAGATCCGATATTCTTTTATTGATAGTAGGAAGAAAGAAGAAATAAAATAAGAAAATAATCAAATATGTGGATTAGCCTAAGTGCTACCTTCACGGGATATGCAAGCTTTGCTATGAGAAACAAACAAATACAAGAGGAGATAACCTACTTTCAACACTCATATACAATTCTCTCAACTAAAAGCTATCCTTACAAAAGCTCTCTCAAAAATTTTCAAAGAGACCTTCTCACAAACCTGCCAATATCATGATCCTCGACGCCTCTGGATGCTTTCTATGAAAGTTGCTATATCATGCCTAATGGCCATTCACACAGTCGTTACCTCACTCTGCTAGATGCTTTGCTCTATCTTAATGTCCTATTTGCATCAGCTCTGTGGGCTGCACACTCTCAGTGCTCTGCCAAATTTCTCTTGGTGGCTGTCTGAGCCTTCTCTACATTCTACCTAATTTTCACAGCATGTTAGGCCTTTAAATAGGCCCAAAACCTTCATGAGATCGGAATCAGACTCTCATTGAGACTCAAACATGCCCTTGACGCCTCTAATCATGTCTGGAGCGTCTCCCAGCTGATGGATCACGACTGCAGCCCTCCGTGGCCGCTGGATCGCGTAAACAAGCCTATGAACCCTATGAATAAATCCAATCCAAGTGCAATGGATCGTGGACCACGTGAAGAGCTCCCTGCGGGCGTGCTCGCCCCCTGCATGGTCCACTTGGGCCTAGGCCGCGTGTGCGCATACGCTGCTTGGGCCTAGGCCTGGGCTGTGCCAGCTAGGGCACCTATGCACATCCACATGCTGTGGGCCGCACTTGGGCTAGGGCTGTAGCAGTGTGCATGCTCGCATGCATCAACATGCTGCGGGCCATGCCTGGGCCCAGAATCCCATGCACCCATGTTGGGCCTAGGCACCCGCATGTGGCTGGCCCACATGCTCGTGCGCGCCTGGGCTAAGCCCCATGGGCCTACGTGCCTAGGCTGCTATGCTGTAGGCCTGGTTCAGCGCTTCAGGCCCCATAGGCCGTGCGCTATAGGACCCACTTGCCTCATGTTGTAGGCCCCATAAAAAAATATCTTCAAGCTCCCTGCAACGTACTCTTCGAGCTGGAGTTCTCTACATCTAAATTTTTCTTTGCCGTGGATCGAATTTAAGGCATTAAATCTTAATAATCTCCATCTCGACTCGATGTTCGGCCTTCACCTGACTTTAAGAGTTTTTGGATCCTCTCGCTCCTATACCCTAGGACAATTGCCCGCTACTCATAGATGGACAAACATGGGAGTCGAGTCAGATTGCTCGATCTCATCTCCATCATGTGCCATGCTCTACCTGACCTGAGACCTACACAAGATAGCCTCTTGGCAGCGGTGCTCATCCTCCCGAGTCTTCCATCTCAAACCTGATCCATCTCCACCTGGAGCTCCACCTCGCATTGGGCTCCTACTGGCATCCTCCATGTAGACAGCTCCTCCTTGTACAAGAGAGTACCAATCAATCCTTTGCTGAGCCCCACGGGCCTATGCACTTGAGCTGCCGTACTGCAGGCCCCACAGGTCGTGCACTATGGGCCTCACTTGCCGCATGCTGTAGGCCCCATAAAAATATCTTCAGGCTCCTCGCAATGTGCTCTTCAAGCTTGGCTTCTCTGTATCTAAATTTTTTTCTACTGTGGATCAAATTTGAGACATCAAATCCTAACAATTTATATCTCGACTCGATATTCAACCTCCACCTGACTTTGAGAGCTTTTGGATCCTCTCACCTCTATGCTTTAGGGCACCTGCTACTCATGGATGAGCAAATATGGGAGTCGAGCCAGGCCGCTCGATCCCATCTCCATCATGTGCTATGCTCCACCTGACCTGAGATTTACTCGGGATAGCCTCTTGGCACCATCGCTCATCTTTTTGAGTCTCCCATCCCGTACTTGATCCATCTTCTTCTGGAGCTCTATCTTGCACCGATCTTCTGCTAGCATCCTCTATGTAGATGACTTTTTTTTGTACAAGAGAGCATCGATCAATCATTCATGATTGATCTCCATCTTGATTGCACATATCTTCTTCATTTTCAATCTTGATCACCACCACCGTAACTTATCCCGGTACCAATCTAACTTTAATACCAATTATTGGGAATATCTAGCCAGGATACCACCATCTCGGGATTCGGTATACTTTTATTGACAGCAAAAAGATAGAAGAAATAAAATGAGAATACAATCAGATACGTGGATTAGTCCAAGTACTACCTCCATAGGGCATGCAAGCTTTACTATGAGAAAGAAACAAATATAAGAGAGGATTATCCACTCTCAACACTCGTATACAATCCTCTCAACTAGAAGCTACCCTCATAAAAGCTCTCTCAAAAATCTTCAAGGAGACTCTTTCACAGGCCCGCCAGTATCAGGATTATTGATGCCCTTGAATGCTTCCTATAAAAGTCACTACATCATGCCTAATGATCACTAACATGACCGTTGCTTCGCTCTATCTAACGCTTTGCTCTGCCTTGATGCCTTGCCTACATCTGCTCTATGGGCTGCACGCCCTCGACACTCTGCCAAACTTTTTTCGATGGCTATCTAAGCCTTCCCTGCATTCTACCTAATTTTCATAGCATGTCAAGCCTTTAAATAGGCCCAAAACCTTCATGAGATTGGAATCAGACTCTCATCGTGACTCAAATATGCCCTTGATGCCTCTGGTCACATCTAGAGCATCTCCTAGCCGATGAATCACAATTGCAATCCTTCGTAGCTGCTAGATCGTGCAAACAAGCCTGTGAACCCCATGAATGAATCCAATCCATGTGCAACGAATCGTGGACCGTGTGAAGAGCTCCCTATAGGCATGCTCACCCCCTGCACGGTCCGCTTAGGCTTAGGCCTCACGTGCGCACATCCGCCTAGGCCTAGGCCATGCCAGCGTGCACGCCTACTCGCATCCGCACACTGCAGGCTGTGTGGTCGTGGCAGTGCACGCGCCCACGTGCTTCAACACACTGTGGGCCACTCCTAGGCCCAAAATCTTGTGCGCGCTCGGACTGGGCCTGGGCACCCGTGCATGGCTAGCCCATGCGCTCGTGCATGCTTAGGTCGAGCCCTATGGGCCTGCATGCCTGGGCTGCTATGCTACAGGCCCCACTTGCCACGCACTACGGGCCCCACTTGCCGCATGCTATAGGCTTCATAAAAAATATATGTTCGAGCTCCTTGCAACATGCTTTTCGAGTTGGGCTTCTCCTCATTTGGATTTTTTTCTACTGTAGAACAAATTTGAGACATTAAATTCTAACACTGTTCGGATTCAATAGCCCTCCTCTCAGCCCGTTTGGCATTTTGCTCAAGAGCTTCAAGACGAGCCTTAATCGGTACACCCTAAGCTAAAGGATCAGCATAAAGACGAGCGGGTGAACAGCCACAATATCCACACTGACTAGACTGATTAAAGAACACATATGCAAAAAGCAATAAGTCAAAGAAAAAGTTAGAGATGAAAGAAAGTTCCATTTCATTAATAAAAAAGTTTTTACATGGCAGGAAAAAAATAAAAGAAAAGTATAAAATTTAAGGGTCTACGACCTCAACTTGAGAATCGATAGAAGAATTTGGGACCGTGTTGGTCGATCGATCAGACCCTTCAGCTGGCAGTGGTGATATCGACAGTAGTTGAGATTTGGCGGAGGTGGCGGCAGGTGCTTCCTCAGCCATGGGTTTAGACTATGGTTTCTCCTCAGTGGCCACAAAATCCGAGGTTGGTTGGTCGTCATCGAGTCCCCCTTCATCCAAGCAAGAGAAGTCGAGGTCCAGATAGTGGGCCAAAATTTTTTGGCAGCAGTCCTCTTGCTCGGTGATGAAGACCTCCATGCTAAACTAAATTTTTTTGGTGAACTCCTTCAACCCCTTGAAGGCCTTTACCGTCAGATGACTGACCTCGATGATCTTCCCCCCTATCTCCTTCTTGGCCTTAGTGACCTTTATCAGCACCGCCTTCCTCTTCTTCTTCTCTAAGGCCAGATCGCTCTTGGCCTTGCTCAGCTCCTCCTTCAAGCGCTTGACTTCATCTCTACCACCAACTTCGCTTCGGTCGTGGCACTCTCTGCCTCTATGCGTCGGCAGCTTCCACCCGAATCGCCTTTATTGTATTGGCAAAAACAACTATGTAGTGGCACAGCTGCACTCAAAAGAAAGCAAATCAACAAAAAAAAAGAGGGAGGATGAAGGTAGAAGAAAGAAGAGAG
Organism: Cocos nucifera; assembly: GCA_006176705.1. NCBI lineage: Eukaryota > Viridiplantae > Streptophyta > Magnoliopsida > Arecales > Arecaceae > Cocos > Cocos nucifera. The sequence goes on from QRFJ01000295.1 coordinate 684,750, forward strand.
ACTCATCTGAATAGCAGACGCAATGGCCTCCCTCTATTAGCCGCAGAAACTTTGCCACTCCATCCTCTCCAGATCATCGAGGATGAGCACCCCTTCGAGTAGGTCGTGGCCGACCTTCCAGTTCTTGAAGCGGATGGCACAGGTGAGGATGAGCCAAACCCATCGACCAAGGCCTCAGTGCACACCAATCTAGCTTGTTCGGCATGAGAAGCAACTCAAATGACTTCCCCCAAATTGGAGGGCAGGAAGCATAGTAGATTTCATAAGTTAGGTCAGAGCCAACGAGGCCAAATCCACCCTGGCTGCAACAAAGAGCCCCTAATAGAAGGTAACTTCGACATGACCTCAGTGACCTTCTACTTCTTTTGGGCCTCAAGCTTAGCCAAAGCCTTCCTCTTCTTGACCACATTCTTCTTTAACTTATCAAGCTCATCAGGCCTCAAGTCTATAATGGAGTGAAATAAGTTAAAAAGCAAAAAGAGAGGAGAAAAGCAACAAAGATGACTGGACAGACTCTTACTTTTGGGCTTGACCAAGCTCAGACCTACATTAAAAAGGATCTACTCAGACAATAGCTGCTTCAAGAAAGAGATCTTATACTTGTATGGGGTTTAGGAGTGCTCTAAGTCCTTTCCTAAGATCGGGATCTTTTTTATGATAGAGTTGGCCGACCCTAGTCCAGAATTCTCCAATTTCCAACAAAAGGATTCAAGATGAACAAGAATCACTCTTTTCATTCATGAACTGAGGAAGGAGCTTCTTTTATTAAAGCTGGAACCCCCTTTTGGGGGGATATATACCACTAACCCTTAGATGCAGGTGGCTGTTGATGGTGAGGAAAGATCGGAAGAGAAGAATGGTTGGTTGGACTTCAGCCAAAAATCAAGTAGCTAAGAAACCAATAATAAACCAAAATGAGTTCCGGACAAGGGTGCACAAGGACATATTCAAAAAGCGAAAAAATTTTATGATGAAAGGGTGAAGATATAACCTAAGTCCAGTCCGAAATATCTCTTCGTAGAGCCCGAGCCGACCTGGGGGTGGGGCGCAGACTTAACCACTTAGCCCCGGTAACTTGAGCTCAAATTTAAAGTAGATCCCAAACTAAGCTCGGATCAAACTTAAATCATTTAAGTCTAAGATAGATCTAAAGGTACTAGGCATGAAGGCCAGCTCGACCTCGCGCCTGGTACCAGACTCTCCTAGATCTCTCTTCGAAGAGGAGGAAGACTATGAGGACTAGTTCTGGCCGAACTCTCCAAGTCAGCCATAGGGAAAGCATGGAAAGGATCCAGAAAATTAAATAAGAGAGAGAGAGAGAGAGAGAGAGAGAGAGAGAGAAACCAAGGCCAAGAGATTGATACAAAAAAAACAAAAAAAAAAGTGGAAGAAATAAAAGATGGACAGTAGGAGATGAAAAGGATAAAAGAACCAACCTACAGATGTGTAGGTGATGGAAAAGGACTAAAGGAGAGAGACCAAGGCCAGAAGGAGACTGATGATGGCTGAAGAAGATGGAGGAACATAGCAAGAAGGTCTCAAAAAAAGGTCTAAAGAAAGCTCCAATAAGCCAAACAAAGAAGAAAGAAGGAGAAAAGAAAAACAGGAAGCTTGAAGACGAAGGACAAAAATACCATTGATAGGCACAGAGTAATAAGTACGATCGGATATCAGATCATTTCTAGCCATTAAGTTACTGCCACATGATTGGTTCAAATGGGTTGTTAGTGGTTCCATTTCAAAAAGATGCGCCTAAAACATTGCCTACCACCCTTCAAATTCTGAGCTTTTAATAATGCCTCTCCATCAAGATTATCTTTTAGCATGACTCTTCATCTCACCTAGAACTCGTGGATGCATTGCTTCAGCTGACAAGACATCACTGCATATCTTCGACACTTTTGACTTGATATACTTCCTTCATCCAAACCAACTTTGGCTTGAAGTTTTGAGTAGGAGGCATATATTAAGGGTAAAATCATTTGTACCAAAGACCTTAGGATTCAGATGCCACGAACCCCCTAATAATAGCTTCGATGTGGACTTCAAGAAGATATCAGCCGCTAATCCATCATCAGCATCGCCAACCCCCATCGGTCATTAGTCTTCTGAAACATCAACTATGGATCTCCAACCGATCGCTAGAACCTGTTAATGGCTGATCTGTCATCAACATCTGCCCACCCTGCATCGGCATTCATCGATCCCTCATCGATCCGGTTTATCATCAGCCATCAATTCCTCGTTCTCTTTTGACCTCTTGTCGGATGCCGATATCCACTGCAGACTGCTGGCCCCTCATTGGATGATTCCAATCTTCACCACCACAGGGCCTCTCGTCGGCATTACATTGGTCAATCACCGATACCTTTAGATCATCACTAACCCCACACTGGTCTCTAACCCCCATTCAGCTATCGACCTCAAACGTCAATCACACGATGCTTATTCGAGGCCTCCTAATCAAATCCAATCCAATCTGAAAATCCCGCATCTCTTTCAAAATTAAGTGACCACTCCACAATAGCTCACCACGATCCAAATAAGGTAGCCATAAGTACCCCATCTTGAGAATCTCGGGAATAAATCTCATCACGCCGTATCCTAATCTACCAGGATAAGCCTCGAATAACATCCCATGAACAACTCTAACCTATCTATAAATAGAGACCTTAGAAGGACCCTCAAGTAAGCTCTCTCTCTCGCATGCTCCTTCTCTACTGTTTCATAAATTCTGACTTGAGCATCCCGTAGGAGTCAATTTTGATCAAAACTTTTTGCAGATCTATCCGTCAGAAAATCATCATTACCATCCTTCTCCAGCCATCCCGACTAGAGTCAAAATTCTACAGCAATAATAATAATTATAACAACAATTACTATCTTAAAATATGGCATTTCAAATTTTAATATTTAAATAATAATAGGTGAAAAAATTTTATTTTATATATTTTATTTCATTTTATTGAACTTTTAAAGAGCCCACACAACAACAAGAGAAGAGACGAATTGATGGACAGCAAATGTGATAATTGTAATGCTCCCAAGTAATTATTATCTCGTCATCTTGGAATTCTAGCAAAAACTGCTCCTAAAATCTAATATTGAAAAAGGTTTGGCCGAGTTTAATGCATATGAGCCAAAAGATAATGAACTCCAAGCGAAAAAGTAATTCTTTGTGCACCACGTACAGTATAGCAAAATTGATATGGAGCACACTATTCAATCGCATTGGATCATATAGCATAAGTAATAATAAAATAATATTTAATGCTGCTCAGTTTTTTTCATTAAATTTTCACTGATGAAAATACTCTTTCCTTCTATTCTACTTTCTGATGACTTATATGATTTTCTGTGAATATATATGATATTCTGAATAATATATATAACTTTCTATATCTTTATATAATATCCTGTGGTCACTATGATTTACTGTAAGTATATTATGATTTTCTGAATAAAAATATATATAATTTTTTAATATCTTATATGATTTTTTGTGAATATATATGATATCCTAAATAATATATATAATTTTTTATGAATATATATAATATCATAAACATTATATATGACTTTTTGTGAATATATATGACATCCTGAATAATATATATGGCTTTCTAATATCTTATAGATATTCTATCAATATATATGACATCCTGAATAATATATATGACTTTCTCTGAATATATATGATATCATAAATAATATATATAACTTTCTGTATCTTTAGATAATATTTTGAATAATATATATGGCTTTTGATGTCTTATATAATTTTCTGTGAATATATATGACAATATGAATAATATATATGATTTCATGTAAATATATATGACATCATGAATATTATATATAACTTCTTATATTTTTATATAACATCCTAAATAATATATACGACTTTCTATAAATATATATCATCATAAATAATATATATAATTTTTTAATATCTTATATGACCTTTTGTTAATATATATGATATCCTAAATAATATATATATATTTTTATATTTTTATATAATTTTTTTATTATTATTATGACTTCCTGTTGCCTTCTTATTGTATTATATAGCATCAAAAAATTAAAATATTATTTTTATATTATTCTATAGAAAAAAATATATTTTTATTAGTAAAATTTTAATAAAAAAAGTTAAATAATATTAAATGATATTTCATTGTTACTTGTGTATATGGTTCAATATGATTAAATAATATATTCTATATTAATTTTACTATACTGCATATGCATATGATGCATAAAATATTATTTTCAAATGAAATATTTTGGGGCACTGCCCACGTAATATATTCTTGAGTCCACTTTCACTGGCCTGGTAACACGAAACCAACTTATATTACACCAATTCCCGAATTAAACCAAGAACCTTGCAGCACATGGCAAAAGAATATTTCATATGTGCAAGATGGGCATCACCCTGCACTCCTCCGACCTAGGAGCTGAACATCTTCGTCCAACTTGCCTGAGGAACAATTGGAAAAAATATATATAAGTGATGTTAGAGGCCTCTCGGTGTGTGTGCATAAATAATTATCTTATCATGTGACAAGAAGGGATTGATGCGACTTGCAAGATTTATTGCTAAATATAAAGATTCATTAATCACGAAGCTATCGAATCAGAGTCGGCAAACTTTTCATGTGCATATATAGGATGCAACGAAGAATTTTCCATAATATTTTGCATCGCAAAGGTAGCATCATGATTCAAAATTATTTTCAATGGCAGATTGATAATAAAAATGCAATTCGAATGTTGCAAGATCCTTGGCTTATCATCGCTTCAATCATTCAATGGCCAACATTCATTAATTCTAAGGTATGTCGGGATCAATGGATGGTTTCCGATTTCATTGACGATAATGGATCTTGGAAGCACCCTATGCTGGAACAATTATTTTCTAGTGGATTAATGCAATAGATAAAAGCCCTCTCATTATCGAAATATTTATGCAAGATTGGTTTGGGCTCTAACAGATTCTAATTCTATTGCTGCTAAAAATGCCCAGCAAGATAGTCAGTTGGTAGCCGAGTAAGTGCATCTTGATTTCAGTGAAGAAGAACCTACAAAGTAAAGTATTCTTGCTGGTGGTTGCCGGCGGGAATCCTCCAATGCTTAAAATAATTAGAGATTTCTAAAGAATGGTTAAAAGAACTAAAAAATAAGAGCTTTCATATGGAAAAGTATCGTTTATTTTGGTACTCTTACCTGCCCTTTTATAAGGATGGAGATTGTCATTATTATATAACTCCTAAGATCGTGGAGAGTTAATAATCGTAGACCATAATGGAGTAATTATTCTAGATTCACGTCCAATTTGTTATGAGTAGTTAATGCCCATGTTCGATGATAATTTTGACTTTTAATTTTTTGGATCGACTGTAACTATATTCTGTAGATCTTCAGGTTATTCGATAGATAACCGAATAACTTAGTCAGCCGACTATGTGCCTAGTGGTTGCATTCATTTGAGAGCTTATCGGTTGTCATCCGATGAAGTTAGTCGTTGAAGATAATCATTGATATCGTATACTTAGCCAATAAATATCCAAATGTAAAATACCGAATATCTTTCACCAATAAATTCCATCAAAGCTGGTGATATATACGCTGTCATAAGGAGGTAAAGAACATCTAGTACAAGGAGTTTTAAATGAATATGGAAGATGTCTATGGCACCATGGATTAAGATGTTCTTATGGAAATTGAGTTCGGGTAAACTATCATGTAAACAGGTGCTGTACTACAAGGGAATGCTCTACAATACGGACTTAAATTGTGATGGTTGTCAAGTAGCAATAGAGGACATACAACATTGTCTAATATCTTGTACCATAGCCTATCAAACTTGGAATGAGGCAAGGAAAACAAATGCTAATATACCTATCTTCAACTCTCTAGAACATATGCTTGATATACTCTCAGACCATCTAATGGATTCATATAATAAAATTGTTGCCATTTGGACTACTCGAAATGGAAAATTATTCCAGGAGAAATAATCTAGTCTAATGCATGTTTCTCAACTAGCTCAGTACTATGCAAATGATTTTTTTATGGTACAGCTTCAAATTTTACTGCATCAACATACTTGCAGCATTGGGGTACTGGTAGCCCGGTGAGCTCATTACCACTTCCATCATGGTTTGTTTCTTAGGTACCCCCACCTTGTGGTATGGTAAAGATTAATTCGATGCATCATGGAAAAGGGAGGAGGTAGGTGCAAGTTTTATCATACGGGATGAAACAGGTATTGTATTATATGCTAGGTCAGTGAAGTCTGAAACTACTTCGATACCACAAGCTAAACTTCAAGTGGCCTAGAAAGATTTTCTATTAGCTATCCGACATCTGAAACTCACAAAGATTTACCTCGAAGACGATTCACTCACAGTAGTAGAATGGATTAAAAAGCATTTGGATATACCCTTTAGTCCATCCTCGTCATTTCATCCTCTACTCCATGACATTTTGCATTATGCTGCTATATTAAATTTATTTTCCATTTCTCATATATTAAGAGAGGGCAACCAACCAGCAGATCATCTTGCTAGCTCGTTTGCTAATTTGAATTTCAATTCTTTGACTCAACTATCCCAACATATCAAATTTCTTGTTCTAGCAAATGCTACTTGTAATCAATTTATTAGATGCTAGTCTGTATATTTTCTTTTTTCTAAGAGATCTTATAACCTCCGACTGTATCCAACAAAAGAAAAAAAACAGGCCCAAGGTAAGCGTAATGCAACCACGGACTCGACCGAAATTTAGGGTCCAACTTCCAATTGCAATTACGCTGTTATTACCGCAGTAGCCAAAAAATTTTAAACTTAAATTATTTTTTATTTAATCTTATTTAAAATTACGCTCACATAAATCCATTAGAAGCTGTCACCTGGTCATAAGAGGGTATGCCAGCATACAACAGTACCTCACATAACATTTTTTTTCATCTAAATGTTATTATCAAGAAACTGTAATAAAAAAATCCAGGTAGGAAAAACCCTAAAATATTGTAAACATCAGATAGTGATTGTTTTCATCAGTATTTGTTGTCACTGTAACAATGATTGCCGACATATAATAATGGAATATCGTATAAGCCTAGAGCAAAATAGACCAAAACCGATCATTATATTCAATCTGCAAAAAAATTTGGATGATCTCAGCCATACTCTTCTTCTAACAGATGCCACCCTGTGCCGACTAATCAACAGCACCAAACTACATAAACCGACCTTCAATCAGCGTGTCAGCTGATTGGTCATAGACGAGTTAGATTTTCCTTTTCATCCAAACCAGATAAGCTACCTATCAAACTTCTGAGAATGATGTTCACCTTAACAAGAGATGCAAGCAAGCGCAGATTAATCTTACAAAATTACTCCAATAAGCTTAAGGTTGTCATGTATCCGTGGATGAACGGTATCCCAAATTAGCCATCTCTTTCCCATTTCTCTCCATATGATAAACCTACAAAAGATCTAGGTGTTAAGTGGAAGCGAGACAAGATTCTGGTACTCCGAACGCAATCCAACACATACGGGTAAATCTATCCCAAACAGGTTAAAAAAGGATGTCCAGAGCACAGCAGAGGCAGCACATTTAACGATTAAAAGATTTCGCAAAACCAAATCCACAAAAAAAAAGAAGAAAACAAATTCCATTGATCCTCTCATCGCCCTTTCTTCACAGTGGTAGTAGAGTGCTGCTCTGAAAGGATCTTCAACACATTGACTAGTGCCCGCATCCTGTCCCACACGTTCAAGCCATAGAGAGCTTCAACAAGTGATTCCTGGAACTCAAATCCATTCTCCGCAACAGGGTACTGTTTAAACAAGTTAGAAGTGCATCAGCAAAATAGACACCATGCTTAATTTGTGGCAGGTTTACTAATAGCAGACCTGGATGGGCTTTGGGATCTTTGTTTTAATGAATGGCCACCATCGATCCTCAACAACTGACTTAACAAGACAGCAAGCCCGCAAACCTTCCACACCTGCAAATCTTCCAAATCCACTGTGCTTTATGCCACCAAAGGGCAAAGACTGCATTGAAGGAAGGGGAAGAAAAAAAGGTAAGCAGCCAGTGGTGTTGAATGCCAGAACTTCAGTGTATTGGAGGGAAAGTAAACTAGATTTTACAGCCATGTAAAATCATCATCCAGCCAAGAGGTATAGGTAATGAAGAATGTTCGCTACTGTGCTAAAAGTATGGAGCAAACACTAGTTCAGGGGAAAACAAATATGATCATCCGACGCCTGTTAGTAATTCCAAATCATTTTGCTTATTGATCACCACTTGCCATAGACATATTTGTAGAGCAAATTTTAGTGTGCAATGTATCTACAAAGTTTCTCATGGAAACCATATAAAGAGACTCATAGTTAAATAGGATTCCTGCAATGCATTTTCTGGGGCCAACAGAGCACATCAACATTAGCAGCCTAGGAAAGGGCATGGCCATCAGCCACCAACCCACTGCCCCCACATGAACAATTCATGTGAGTTGACAAAAAACAATTCATATGAGTTGACAAAAGAAAGACAAATGTGGACAACAGATAAAATATAATACTTATTTGCTCCAGATTGGTTCAGAAAATCTGGCAGATATTAAAATTTCTTATATCTAAGCAGTAGCATATATAGAATAACATTAAAGCAAACACAATCAATACTGTTACTCCTCAATAGTATAAGATATTCAAGTAACAGTGGAAAAACAACATCTATGATGGGTTCTTATATTACAAACTTGCGGATTCTTAAAAGAAAATTTTAGGAATCCTCGTAATAATATAATAAACTAAAATAACAAGCATCATTAACTTGTTTTATTTTGCATAACTTTTTTTTTTTATATTTTTTGATAAACAGCAACTTAATACAATTAAAAGTTTAGTAGAACAAATACACATCCAAACACATTAAATGGAGTAAAAACATGCAAAGTAGCTAAATCCCAAAAAAAAAAAAGGGAAAAAAAAAGGCCAACACATCAGAGGTACCACTTGAAAGAAATTATTGATGAATAAGGACCCATAATATTGACCCCAAATAGTTACAACAAGGCTTAGTTTATTAGAGGAAAACTTTACTACACTTAATTAGAGATGAATATTGCGTTGTCAATGGATCATTTGATTTCAGAATTGAATCTAGCTCAGGAAACAAGGGAAGCATAGCAGACACATCTTTCAATTACCTGGCACATATAGGTCGATGCAAAATCATTGACTGCAGCGACCCCACAATGCAATTGTGAAGCTATTTCAATGGCACGCTTCTGGTTGCCAGAAAATACAGCACAACCGAGTCCATACTTCGAGTCATTTGCAAGTTTGATAACCTCTTCATCAGAACTGAATTTCATGATGGGAATAATTGGTCCAAAAGCCTACAGATCAGTCAAACATGACTTTTATGAAGAACATGACATGGAAAAAGTAATTTTAAAAGGCTGACAGTTTCTCAGCTACCTCCTCTTGCATCAGTTTCATGGAGTGATCAACATTCACCAGAACAGTTGGAGGAAAGTACTGATCCACTGCATCTTCTCCCAAATTGCCAAAGCTTCCTCGGCCAACAATTTCAGCCCCTTTCTCCAGAGCATCATTCACGAGATTTTGAAGTTTTTCAGCATGCTCTTGCATACATATTGCACCCATATCATATTTACCAGCTAGTGGAGGACCCTACACAAATAAGATGGTCAATTAAAGATGTAGCTCGAATTTATTTTAGACTCAGTATTTCAATGAACAAGCAAGCACAACGTAATTCAAGCATTCACTGATTTAACATGGACTAGAAGGTGTGTACTGACAATGAAGAAATTACATGAAGAAGCATGAACATATGTACACGAATCTTATGTACCTATCGTAAATGAAAATGAAAGGAGGTAAATCCAAGAAAAGGATGAAGGGATACAATTTTGTAACCGCAAAAAATGGTCAAAATCTTCTTGTCACAGGACTACAACATAAAAGTTGTTTTGTGACAAATTACACCCTTCTAATTCATTTTCCACCAGTATAAACATCAAGAAAAAACAAGAAAGCAAAAGAAAATAATATCTAATTCAAATTGAAGTTCACTAAAATCAAGATAACTCAGTCAAGTAGCTGGAAAGATGTTTATATTTTCCTCATATCACTTACTTCTTCAGCAACCATTCCAGAAGCAAATCAATGTATGATATTTTTGTGGTAAATTACTCCTGTAGTAATGTAGGTGTTATTGGAAATGTCAATTGCTTGTAACTGAGGTTTTAGCCTCTTTTGTACCCAAACGAAAAGGAATGCAGGTGTTATTAGAAAGCATTAATAGGTGTACATACTGCCTAACAGTCATCTGTCTCGATAATTTTCTGAATAAATACATTGATGTCTTCAAATATTGACTAACATTTCAAGTTAGCATACGGTGGTTTGACTTGCAGTATTATGGGATATCTTTCGAACTTTAACTTCTGATATAGAACATTTTAACATCAGCAGAGCTAGATGGATGTACTTACAACAGAAATGGATTTAACAAGTTTGACTATTTGAGCAACAAAAGTAGAACAGATGTCTTTGTGAACATAGAATCTTTCAGCACCAGCACAGTTCTGTCCACTAGACTGGAGAGCAGCTCTAATCGCAACTTGCACGACCTACAAATTGGAAAAAAAAATATATCAACCAACAGATCAATGGCTCTCTACAAAGGATCCTTCACATAACAAAGACTAAAACATTTTTTTTAATTTTAAAAGAGAAGAAATCCAATAGAATGCAGCAGATATAAAATAGTACAATTAAAACAAGAAAGAGATTTCCATACATGAGGTACATCTACATCCTCGCACACAATAAATGCATCTTTTCCACCCAGCTCCAGGGTGACAGGTATCAAGGTCTCTGCAGCCTTTTGCATGATCTGTAATATATGAAAATGCAAATATGAAAAATCCAGCATATAAGGACATCGATAGGAAATTTAAAGTGAATTAGTGAGATTACTCCTTTTTCTAAGTCTAATATTATTCATTGTCAAAATATCTCATAGCCCTTCTCGGATCCTGAAATATGAGCAACTACTAAAACTAGATATTAGTACCATTCAAGCTCTTGCCCTCTTTTATCTAGGTTAGGACTAGATGAGTTCAGTGATCTGGAAACTAAGGGGGAAAAAGAAATGGAATCAAATACTTGTAAAGATATAGTGGGATACTCTCAACTTAAACTCCACTGTTTGTCAATTAGAATAAGTTGTAAAAGTTTGGCTACAGAAAAATATATTTTCCACCTTTACAGAATTCTGATATTGGTTATTTTTGAGAACCGCAACAGCATGATGAGAATGCCAGTACCATATTATCAAAAAACAATGATCAGAACTGAACAAATAGAAACTGTGCACATCACAAAGTAATTTTGAAGGAAGCATTGGTAAACTTGATGATGCAGAAAATTGTCAGATAATTAAAAGAGATTAACAACTAGGCAACCAGCCAGGATATCATGTAAGCAATACCATCTTGCCCACTCCAGGCGATCCAACAAAAATGATTTTGTCAACTGAAGAGACAAGTGCCTGTCCTGTTTCTGCAAATCTACCATGGAAATGTAAAACTATAGTATCAGAATCAAATTCTCTAATAATTTAATTGCAGCACAAACATGAACTTTGAAAGTCCAAGCATACCCTGTTATTATGTGAACCAAATTATCTGGAGCATCTACAGCAGCAAGAGCTGCTTGAATGATTCGGAAATAAAAGCACCCAGACCAACTTGCATGCTCTGAAACCTATTAAAAAATTTTCATTCGGTCAGATAAGAGGTCATGAACAAAAATTACAAATGTGTCATTAATGGCCTGGATTTGAATGCTTATTTTGTGGAATATGCGTCAACGAAATTTATAACAACAATGTATTACATCATCATTTTAATATAGTTGCATAAACAGAGAATAAACTACCAGTATATATGCCATCTGCATTTAAGTTTGTGCATAAGCAGGGACTGGACTATCAGAATCTACCCAATTCTGACATGCACTACAAAGTTGTTGGCCCAGAATAAAGCACCAGTAATAGGCCCAGACATGCAGAACCAACCAAACAATGAGCAACTGAAATTAGACAGAAATTTGTCTCACTCCAATGCAAAAGATCAACTCTGAGCACTAAAGGTGACTTTTCTATCCGTCTCAAGCACATCAAAAGGAAGACACATTGTTGACTGGACAGGGTTATCATCGCCAGCAGGCAGGGTGTCATTGAAAAAGCCTGGCCAAACTGATCTTTTTAATTTGAAATAAAGCCCAAGACAAAGCCAATTTTCTCTGCTTTATGTACATTATTAGCTATCCCAGATGCAGAATGATAAGCATGATGGCACATACTTTCCAATAAGTTTCTCAGAAAATCCAGCACTGTAATAGAAAATATCCACTTAAATATGATATATTTCTCATTTTAAAAAAGAAAGAGATTTACGATGTTGATTCTTTGATGCTTTCTTTTTAAATTTAGTATTCATATAGGTAATTTTTTAACACATCTTCCTATGAGATGGTCAAGGATTTGAGATAAGCTGGTTTCTGAACTTCCATATGCCTCGTGCCCTCTCAAGAACAAATCAGGCAGAGATCTTGCATACCAAATTTCATTACATGTGTTCAGCAGCAGTACAGTAGGTAACAAAACAGAAAAAAGTAGGCTACTTTCCCAAGGTAAAGCATTTTCCAGCATAAGTGCATAATAAGAAAAAAAACAGTTCCTAGGAATTCCGTTTATACACAGATATGCAGTAGTTTCATAAGATACCAACTTAAATCAGGAAAAAATTAAACCAAATCCTAATTGAAGTAAGATACCTTTATAACTACAGCATTTCCTGAGAAGACTGCAGCTAGCATTGGGTTGAAAACATTGTGGAAGGGATAATTCCAGGATACAATTGCCCCGATTACTCCTAGAGGATAAAATTCCACTTTTGCTCTCTTGTGTAGCATCGATCTTCCAGAAGATCTAGACACCAGTGAAGTTTGAAACAACACTTAACAATTTAATAAATTCAAACATATTTACTTATCCTGCTAATTCAAGAGCTCATTTTGCTTCTGAGAACAGAGAAAGTGACTATCCATAATCTTGGCATCTAGAATCTTATTTCCATTATGATTCCCTTGATGAACTGTATATGACATTACATATAAGAAACAAACAAACAGTGTGCCATACATACATATGGATAGATAGATAGATAGATAGATAGATATAGATATAGATATAGTCATATAGATATGCAGATGCAGTTAGAAACAACACCAAATGTCATGCACATGCTATGACATCTACAGCACGTCCTACCCAGTTAGGCGGGTCCCACATTATTACGGTTACACGCTGTAGAGCAACTATCATAATCTTGGCATCTAGAATCTTATTTTCAAAATGCCTCCCACGAGGAACTGTATATGACATGCAATACAAAGAAAAATAGATATATGTGCAGAGTGGACACAAAACATCAGCAAATATCATGTACATGCCAGCACACCTACAGCAGGTCACTGACCAGTTAGGTAGATCCCACACAAATACAATTACATGTTGTATGCATGCAACATTTTCCTTTCTTTCTTTCTTTTGCGTGTGTGCATGTGTTTGTCGATGTAAATGTAGCATTTTTAATAAATAAAGCAGAAGCTAAGCAAATCAAAGCACAAAGTCAAAGATGACCAAATGCACAAATATCTTTGAAATACTATGCAAATGAACTTTCTTGTAGGTGTAATTCATGAACATGCACATTTAGTTTCAACACAGCAATTGAAGATCAATATCCAAAATCAGAACCATGAGATTATTTTCTTATTCACATATGAACTGCCATGATAAGTATTATACAGTTGTACTATTGTAAGTTCGGAAAACAGCTTCATGATTTGCATAGAGATGGCATCTATTATGTACTAGTCTAGCATCAATCTTGAGAAATAGCAGCAATGGATGCAGTCCTAGTGTTGGACAGGCAGAACTACAGTTAGAACTATCGTATTAAATCAAATTTATCATAGATATCCAATAATAGTTAGACAGACAAACACCGTTATAACATCATACCACCATTTGTTCTCATTGTCCCAGAAAATATGTATGTGATAGTAAAGAAATGGTTTTCCATACCGGCCGATACATCTCGTATCATACCGTACCGTACCGGCGGAAAACCGAAATGGTTCAGACCAATTTTTTCGGAAAATGGCCTGAACCGGACTGAACGGTATGGTACGGGCCAGTACCGGACGGTTTGATCCAATACAGGTCGGTACGGCACCGGTATGGGACAATACGGTCTGGTACAAGATAGCTTTTTCTTTTCTTTTTTTTTTTTGGACCATTGAATGGTTTTTTTTTTTTTTTTTATTGGCGGTACGGTATGGTACCATACCGTACCGGCCGGCAACCAGCACGGGTGCCAATACCGAGTCCGCGAACCTTGGTAAAGACTGTTATAATATTTATCCATATGAAGGTTGACACAATTATAAAGAAATGCACCAATGCCAATGTTACCTTTGACATAGCAAATATTTCTCCATTTGAATGAAACTGCAGGGACAATGATATCTGGTCCATGTTTATGTCCATACATGCATAGATTTATTCACGTGAGCAGTAAATTTAGGTTTCCTTCTAGTGCAACAAATAGCTTATTATGTGCAGGAACTATGCTGATCTTCCAGATTGATTCTTGAAGATCTAATTCTGGTTAATTTATTGAGTTCAGATTCACTTATATCCTTTCTCTTATTCGTTTTTCATTTGAGCCTTTGCCTTGGACCAATAAAGTCAACTTATCTACTGTGATGAATGGTGGGCTGTTATAGGAGAGATAAACAGATGAATCTTAAAGTCTTCTCAGCAGGATTTTTGTGATTTCTCAAGCTTGCAGCAGATAAGTATGCTTTCAATCCTTTCCATGCAATCTTGGTAAAAGAACAGTCTGCAACCCATTTCTTCATATTTCCTAAGCAAATTACCATGATACCTCAAGAAAAAAGATTACATGGACGTAGGCCATCTTTATTTGGTCTTCATTACCCAAGAGTTTGAAGATGGCATTGGCTTTTGAGCCTAAAATCACTTTCAGGTAATTATTTAAATGGTGCCCAATAAATTAAAACTTAGTTTCAGGCAATTTAGTGGAAAAGAATAATAAATGCAACCATGAAGTCACAGAAACAGGTTATTTAGAACTTAAAGAGATTACTTAATGCAAATTTCAATTTAACAAATGTTAATTATCGCATGTATGAAATGCATCAAATAGGTAGTAACACTGGAAGCAGATAACTATCAACAAAAATTTCAAAGATACACTTTTGAATTGGAACCAGATTTTACACTGGACCTGTATTCAGGCTTTAGCCACCTCTCACCCTCTGCTAAAAGCCAAGTGATCTTCTCACATGTTGTCATGATCTCTCCCAAAGAAGCATCCACCATTGTTTTTCCTGTATCCCGAGAAGATATCCTATATAACATAAACAAGAATCAGATTTCTGCATGTTTGATAAAGATGTAATGGCATTGGCATTAAAAAAAATAAAGAAATAAAAACCTTAAGGAGTTAATTTGTAAGCTAAAGAAGGCATTCGTAACCCAAATTGACCAAGAAGGCTATGGCATTGAAAAACAGTTGGCACAGAGATCCAAGACAAATAATTGAGCACATGGGGGGAAAATCTTGCTGCGATCTCAACTATTTTAGAAGACAATCAAAGGTTGAAGTCCTTGAAAGTATATTGATAAAGTTCTCTTTGAAGAAGTGTACTGCAAATTTAATGCTGGACATACCATCTGTAACTCCCCAGACACTTGAGCTACATATTCAAAATCAAACCACTATAAAAGAATTCTGAATGTTGTCATAGTCCTTACTCGCATATAAGCTCCTGGTGTTCAATGATGTATTTCAGAAGGATTCGCAGAAATTTACGTCTTTGCCTGAAGCTACTCTTTGCCCATATCTTTTGTGCTTTCCTTGCTTGTGCCACATGGTCCTTGACCTAATCAAATGGATTACAAACACACTACTTAATGAAGATAAAGTGCTAAAGTTGAGCAAAATATTCAAAATCAAGGAAAAGAGTGACCATGAAGCCAAAAGATCTAATACTTTAATGACAGGGGAAAAGAAAAAGGATATAAAATTCAGTAGATGCATAGGAGGATATTAGCTTATCTAGATCTTGATAACTCTTCCAACTTCAACTTGCAATCATTAGGCTCATCCATTTTCACATTGGTAACGAGCTACATATTGGATGATTAATCATTTTCCATATCCACAATATATGTTATTGGTATCAGACCAACAGTTCCTAAACACCACCAATATATATATATATATATAGTTGTTCAAAAGAAACTGCATAAGATTTAACAAAAGAATCATCCACAAAAGCCTTTTTACTAGATTATGAGTCATTGCTGGTAATGAAAGTTTGACATTATGTAGCTGGAGAGATGCACATCATGATGCAACTTCACTTTGGTGGGTTGTACCCTTGCTGAAGATAGTACTGCTTGAATAATGTTTAGCTCTTAATCAATTTCCTGATGTGCCTACAGTAAAGACAACCTTGATTGTCATCAAATACCAAATATGTCCTCTGATGGAGATCAAGCCTTATCCCATCTTATATGCCATGCATATGAAGCAAAACATCTTTAAAATAAAGCTGGAAATGCACAAGAATAAGTAACACAGCAATCATTAGTGCCCTTTTTGATACATCCCTCAACCAGAAATAAACAACTGACAGGAAACATGTTCCCAGTGATCCTTATGTAACTTGATGAGCTCAAGAAGGAAAATTCTAATGAGGCATCAAGAATCTTCTCTTCCTATATATGGCCCTGCAACACTTATCAACCCCTATCAGATACACTACCATAGCAATCAAACATTTGATGAAAACAATTGCACATATCCTGTGCTTTAGCGTTGCTTTCTATTAATAAAAAGGCATGAAACTGACAAATGAAAATCTGATTTGGCACCTAGAAGAAAAAATGGAAATAGTGAAAACCCAATTCATGGCCCATGATAAATTAAATGCTTATAGGTGAAGAATGTAACAGTGCCCTCCATTTTATTCTCTACCGAGAATCTGTGCAAGATAAAGCAGAAAATAATTCTAAATGAGAAATCAAGAGAAAAAAAAAGGAGTATGATTTTTCAAAAAAAAAAAAAGGAAGACGGACAGACAGACACCCACCCACCAACACACATACACAGAAAAAGAGAGAGAGAGATCAGCTCCAATTGAAGCAATGTACAGCTTCTTTGTTAAATCCATCTACAAGCTTAAATGAGTAGTAATTCTCTTCTAGAGCTGATTTTTTTGTAATGGAAATTTTTCAAACTTTTCTGATTCTGTTTCTGAACTTCCATCCAAACTGCAAATATAACTTAGAAAGTAAAGCTCATGAAATCAACCTATGAATACAGATAAATTAAAAAAAAATACTGATCGCTAACCTCGTCAGGTGTCAATGCTGGAAAATAGCCAAGGTACTTCATCGTCGCAGGCTCATAGCACTGAACCTTGTCAGTCTGTGCCATTTTCCCCTTCCGTGGTATCTATGACAAATCAAAAAATGAAATCAAAATTCTTGATATTTGGA
This sequence comes from Cocos nucifera, assembly GCA_006176705.1. Taxonomy (NCBI): domain Eukaryota; kingdom Viridiplantae; phylum Streptophyta; class Magnoliopsida; order Arecales; family Arecaceae; genus Cocos; species Cocos nucifera. Next base: position 702,474 of record QRFJ01000295.1, read on the forward strand.
TAACCTGCTCCACATGCATTAACACTGATATAAAACCTATCAACAAAACCCAGAACGTTCATAAAATTTGAATCATAGGAGATCGAAAATATATAATTACAATAAACAACGAATTTATAGACTTCGCAGCTGCTAAATTCCAGCAGTAGCAGAGAGACCAAAATCCAAAAAATGCAAAGTGAACCAACAACAGTTAACAACAATCTGATGCTCCGATCACAAGTTTCCCGGCAAAGAACCAGCTAACAGCCACATTGTCACCATTAATAGTTCAATTCGTTTTGCTCCTTCAGAAAGAGCTCAAAACTCAATCCTGATCCTCTTCTATTTGCTATTTAATGCTTCTATTTTTAGTCAAGGAGCACAGAATCTTCAAAAATGCTAGCGATGCTATAAGATCAACCGAGTATACCAAACAGGGATGCGATCAAAAGAAGAAACCCTAGAAATAAAACAAAGAAGCAGCATCAGGGGCTACTCACATAAATGTAGCTGTTCTCCTTGGTCTGGCTCCCATCTTCCAACACTACCACGAATTCAAGCTCATTAGGCATAAAAAATTCCCCAAAAAGACCAAGAAATCGATAAAACGACACAAAAAGAGCAGAACAGGGGAAGAGATTAGCGAGAGTACCATCAGAGGCGTCGACTTCGATGGAGGGGACGTTGGGGGGAATAAGCATGAGCAAGAAGCGGCAGACCGCGAAAGCGAACCCGAGGACGAGTAATGGCCACCAGAACGCCATTTCCGGAGCTCGAACGGGAGCAGCGGAGATCTGGAATCCGGAGAGAACGTACAAAAAACCCTAGGGTTTGGCTGTGGTGGAGAATGCCGGGAAATGAAGTTTAGGATATTTAAAAAAGAGGGTTAGGAAAGGGCAATATGTGTCGCTAGCCTCCTTTATTCTATTCTCTTGATCTCTGCATCGACGACCGCTCGAATAGAACGGCAATTTTACAAACACCGACACGGGGAGCAGAAGCAGTGGCAGAGGTGGTCAATTTGGAGGGAAATAGGGGCAACTACAATTACGTATTAACGCTTTTATTTTTTGTTTATTGACCAAAAGAGGTTACGGCGGCTCAAAGGTGGACGAGCGAACGAGCGAACAGCCTCCTCTTTTCTTTTCTTCAATTTTTTATTTTAATATAAAAAATCTTTATTATTTTTTTTTCTCTTTTTCTTTAAAGAGTACATCTCGTCCGCAAGTGAAATCACAGTAACAATAAATTAAAATGACAATCGGAGAGGACGTATCCTCTTGACAAATTTGATTGATGATCAAAATTCAAATCAATATCAAAATAAAATTTAAATATTAAAAAAATATAATTAAATTTAAAAAATTAAGATATTTTAATTTTTTTTAAAATCGAAATGAAAATAAGATTTTTTTGAAGAATGATTGTTATTTATTTTTATTTTACTTTAAAATCCAACCTTCTTTAACTAAATATATATAAATATTTTGTACTATAAATCTGGAAGAAGTGGCTAGCTTCCCACCGATCTGTTGCTCGTGGATCTTTTTCTACTTTTATAGGCTGATGCTCATGGGGGGGTTGGCCATTATTCATGCAGTAGGTTTACGGTACTTTCTGCTCATTTCATGACGTTCAATGGCTGCTTCTCTGTAAACTTTTTTTTGTTTCAGGCGTTTGAATTACGCTCTGCTCTATTCCAGGCCACAAGTGATTTTTTTTCCTTCATTCAGCCTTGTATTTAAACGTTTCTCTGGTCTAACTTGGGTGTATCCAGCCTCATCTTGGATGGTTTTTATCTTGTTCCACATGGTACACGCTAACCGATGCTGTTGCCGCTCATTTTACCTACTTCACCCTGGAGTTTATTAATTGGGCAATGTTGCTCCATCGTTTTGCTCCTGGGTACATTCACTGTCGGCGTTGGGGTATGGGTCACTGTTGGCTTTGGAGTAAGGGCCATTCAGAATTTACATTTACTGGCTACTTTCACTGTGGGTACTCTGGGCCTTCTTGCCTGCATGGTCTTATTGCCTATATCACATGGCTTGCTTCATGTCAGGCTCTTTCTATTCAGCATGTCAGATTTATAGGACGACCCTAAGGTGTCCTCTGAACATGTTCTTTCTTTACCTAGTGTTATATATGTTCTCAGGCTTCTTTAACCATGCCATGTATCCAGGTTGCTATATGTATATTGGTTGGTTGCTTCAGTTTGGTCTTTCTGTACCTGAAAAGACAACAATCTGACGTGAAATATGGGGAAAATGTTAGATTTCAAGCGGATTTCTTTGGTTGGCCTTGCGGTAGGTAGAAAATTTAATCAACGCTTAATTGTTACTACATGGTTGAATTGTTTATTTTTATACGGATTTATTTTATTATATTAATCTAAAAATTTGTATACAAATAATTATAAATGTTGTATGTTTATGCGTGGACTCAAAAATATAATCAAAATTTTCTTTTTTTCTTTTTTGGTAGAACAATCGAAAAATCCCTTAGTTGATGCGTTGTATTTTCATTTCTTGATCCTTTGAGAGATTTTTCTGAGTTGCCAACAGTATTGTAGAGAAAAAACATGTCATTGGAACCGGCAAGGTGTCCCTTTGAGGGCGTCATTGGAAACCGCAATTTGTCCCTTTCAGCAGTTCTAAGATAAAGCCGGAAGCTAAGGCCGCTATGAAGTGGTCCCAACCATTAAACCTTCTCTCTCCCTTACGCTCTTTTTCCACGCCAGCATTATACCACCGGACAAAAGAAAAGTACACGCTCATGCTCATGCAGGCATCGGAAACCATCAGCACCCTCAAAAACATCGGAGATTTGCGGAGGTGCTCCAAGATTTTTTTTAGTTATTTTATTATAATTTTTTTTAGCCATTTATTTTAAATTCGATGATATTGAATAATTTATCAATAATCAATTTTAATTGATCATATGAATATCATACATGTTGGTACAGAAATCCATCGCCGTCGGAAGTCGCCGAAATCGAGGCCGCCGAGGTCGCCGCCGGGGACCTGCAAAACGAAGTCCCGTCCGAAACCGGTGGGGTGGTGGCTCCGACAGGATCCTCCGACGGTCAAGTTAGTTTCCGGCCAACAGTAATGGAGTGCTCGGAATGAGTTCCGGAGCTTAGAGATGTGGAGGAGAGCTTAGAGAGTCGAGAGTTTAGAGAGCCTCGCCTTAGTATGTCGGGAGGGGTCCTTTTATAGCGGAGCTTAGTTGATGGTGACGGCTGTGCCGTCTGGCAGAGAGTCGTCGGGCAGCATGGAGTTCGGTACGGAGAGAAAGGCATCGTCCGGTGGATCGTGGGAGCCATACTAGCGAGTCGTGGGCCGCATGGAGTCCGGTACGGAGAGGACGGCGTCGTCTGGTGGATCGTGGGAGCCATACTGGCACGAGTCGTGGGCCGCATGGAGTCCGGTACGGAGAGGAAGGCGTCGTCCGGTGGATCGTGGGAGCCATACTGGCGAGTCGTGGGCCGCATGGAGTCCGGTACGGAGAGGACGGCGTCGTCCGGTGGATCGTGGGAGCCATACTGGCGAGTCGTGGGCCGCATGGAGTCCGGTACGGAGAGGAAGGCGCCGTCCGGTCTTGCTGCAGGCGACAGTTCGTCCGGAGGAGTTCGGACTTGTAACAGAGTTCGGCCGAAGGGGAAACCAGGGAGGAGCTCGGCTGGCTGAAGGGTCGGCCATCTGTAGAGTTCGGCCGAGGGACGATTGCTGAGGAGTTCGCCCGCCTGGAGTCGGTCCGAAGGGGTTCGGCCGCCTGGGCTCGCCTGGGGTCGGTCCGAAGGGGTTCGGCCGCCTGGGCTCGCTTGGGGTCGGTCCGAAAGGAAAACCCGGGAGGAGTTCGGGTGGCCGAACGGGCGTCTGGGAGGAGTCCGTCTTCCGAAGAAGTCCTGCCGCTTGGAGTCCAAGGAGCTCGGCCGTCAGGAAGTTCGGCTGGCGGTGGGAGTTCGGCCCGGAGCCTGGGGCTGGGGAGTTCGGCAGCTAGGTAGTTCGGCCCGGACCTTGGTGCAGGGGAGTTCGGCCTCTAGGCAGTTCGGCCCGGACCTTGGTGCAGGGGAGTTCGGCCTCTAAGCAGTTCGGCCGTGTTAGGGGCTCGGCCTGGCGCCTGGCGCTGAAGCTCTTCAGCGGCTACTGGTTACATTGGGCTGAGCGTCGGGCCGGGCTTCGGCAGGAGCGGGATTTATCCCCAATAGTAGCCCCCCCACTTCCGAGTTCAAAAATTGAAGGAAGGGAGTACCAAAACAGGCGACTGCCGAAGTCTTCTTCCAGGCTCCGCATTTGTTGCAGCTGAAGCTCGGGGGAGGTCTCATCTCCAGCCAATATTGACGTTGAAGTTGAAGGTGAGGTCCGAAGGAGACCTCGTCTTCTGCAGTGAAGCTTGCCGTAGGCTCTAGGGCTCGGCCTTGGACCTTGCTCACGTTAGGACGAGGTTCTCCTCTTGTTCCTAACGGGCTGTGGGGGCACATCCGGACCGTCGTCCGAGCTTCTCCCCCCATCCCGTCCTTCGTGAACGGGGTCTTCGACTTTGCTCTCGTTAGGACGAGGTTCTCCTCCTGTTCCCAACGGGCTGTGGGGGCACATGGGGACCGTCGTCCTCGCCTCTCCCCCCATCCCGTCCTTCGTGGACGGGGCCTTCGACTTTGCTCACGCTAGGACGAGGTTCTCCTCCTGTTCCTAGCCGGCTGTGGGGGCACATGAGGACCGTCGTCCTCGCTTCTCCCCCCATCCCGTCCTTTGTGGACGGGGCCTTCGACTTTGCTCACGCTAGGACGAGGTTCTCCTCCTGTTCCTAGCCGGCTGTGGGGGCACATGAGGACCGTCGTCCTCGCTTCTCCCCCCATCCCGTCCTTTGTGGACGGGGCCTTCGACTTTGCTCACGCTAGGACGAGGTTCTCCTCCTGTTCCTAGCCGGCTGTGGGGGCACATGAGGACCGTCGTCCTCGCTTCTCCCCCCATCCCGTCCTTTGTGGACGGGGCCTTCGACTTTGCTCGTGCTAGGATGAGGTTCTCCTCCTGTTCCTAGCGGGACATTTCCGCTCGCTTTTTTTTTCCAGCGACCCTGAAACGATAGTGTCGAGCAACAAGGGTTTTATTGAGGGAAACTACTGGTAGTACATTCTCAGGTTTTCTGAGTTCCAAGGTCGGGGAAGCGCTAGTCCTTCGAGCTCCTTTAGGCGATAGGTTCCAGGTCGGATGACCTCTACCACTTCGTACGGACCTTCCCAATTTGGGACGAGCTTCCCTTGACTCTGGGGCTGAGAGACGGCTGCTCTCCGGAGCACCAAGTCCCCAACTCTGAACGCCTTGCCCTTGACTCTGGAATTGTAATACCGAGCCACCTTCCGTTGGTAGGTGGTCATCCGGATGCGGGCTGCCTCCCTCTTTTCTTCTAGAAGGTCGAGGTTGGCTCTGAGGTCCTGGGGGTTGAGTTGCTCGTTGAAGCCCACGATTCGAGCAGACGAAAGTTTAAGCTCGATCGGGATGACTGCCTCGGTGCCGAAGGCCAAGGCGAAGGGTGTCTCGCCAGTCGGTACCCTCTGCGTTGTTCGGTATGCCTAGAGGACGTGGTAGAGTTCGTCTGCCCAGGCCCCTTTTGCCCTGTCGAGCCTCGTTTTGAGGCCTTGCAGCAGGGTCCGATTGGTCACTTCGGCTTCCCCATTGGCTTGCGGATGAGCCACCGATGTGAAGTGGTGGGAGACGTTTAGTCCTTCGCAGAACTCGGCAAACCGGGCTCCAGCGAACTGTCGCCCATTATCGGTTATGAGGGCTCGGGGCAGACCGAACCGGCAGATCAGCGTCTTCCAGACGAAGTCCTGCACCTTGGCCTCGGTGATCTTCGCTAGTGGTTCCGCCTCGACCCACTTGGTAAAGTAGTCAATCGCGACCAGGAGGAACTTCCGTTGTCCGGACGCCGTTGGGAAGGGGCCGAGGATGTCCATCCCCCACTGCGCGAAGGGCCAGGGTGCAGTGAGCGGAGTGAGTTCGGACGCCGGCTGCCTTTGCACGCTGGCGTTCTTCTGGCAGCGGTCACATTTCTTCACGTATTCCGTGGAATCACGAAGTAGGGTTGGCCAGTAGTACCCTTGCCGAAGTAGTCTTTGCGATAGGGATCTGGCTCCTGCGTGACTCCGCAGAGTCCTTCGTGGACATCCTGTAGCGCGATGTAGGCCTCAGAGGGTCGGAGGCACCTCAGCAACGGGAGGGAGTACGACCTTTTATATAACCTGCCCTCGTACAAGACGTAGCGGGAGGCTTGACTCCTGAGCTTCCGAGCTTCTCTCCGGTCGTGAGGGAGGACCCCTTCTTCGAGGTAGGCGATCAGCGGGTCGATCCAGCTGGGCTCGAAGTCCGTCCGCAGGATGGCCTGAGGTTCTTCGGTGGTCGGGCACTTCAGAGTTTCCAGAAACACTTCTTTTGGTAGTTCGGCCGGGGCAGAAGTGGCCAACTTGGAGAGGAAGGTCGGCCCTTGTATTCCCGGTCCTTGGGATGTGCCGAATGTCGAAGCTGTCGAAGGCTGGTATTAAGTTCTTCACCTTCCCGAGGTACATCACCATGCTTTCCTCCCGCGCCTCGTAGCTGCCGCCGACCTGACCGACCACCAACTGGGAAGTCGCTATAGACTTGAAGCCGACCCACCTTCAATTCCCTGGCTATCTGCAGCCCGGCTATCAGCGCTTCATACTCGGCCCCATTGTTGGTTGTGGGAAACTCGAAGCGCAAGTGCGTACTCGGTGACGATCCCCTCGGGGCTAACCAGGACCAGCCCTGCGCCGGCCCCGCTAGAGTTGGATGAGCCATCCACATGCAGAACCCAGGCGCCTTCAAGAAGGTCGGCCCTTTCTTCAGGGAAGCTCGACCGCCACAGCTCGGCTTCGTTGGGGCCTTGGTCTCCCTCCGATGATAATCTCGCTTGATTCAAGTTCGGCTTCAACTGGTGCGGTGCATTCCAGCACGAAGTCCCGCCAGTATCTGAGCCTTGATCGATGGCCTGGGCCGGTAATTGATGTCGAACTCCGTGAGCTCGATCGCCCGCCCATTTGGCGATTCTTCCTGAAGCGTCTGCTCGGTGGAGGACGGCTCTTATTGGTTGGTCCGTGAGGACCGTTATGGTATGCTCCTGAAAGTAAGGTCGGAGCCTCCTGGCTGCGATCAGAAGACAGTAAATTAGTTTTTCTAACTTGGAGTACCTGGTCTCCGCGTCCCTCAAGGCTCGGCTCACGTAGTAGACTGGTTGTTGCGCCTTCGCATCTTCCCTGACCAGGACAGCCGCCAGGGCCATTGGAGAGACAGCTAGGTACAGGAGCAGCCCTTCTCCAGGTTCGGGCTTTGCCAGCAGCGGGGGCGCGCCGAGGTAGTTTTTGAGCTCCTCGAATGCCTGTTTGCACTCCTGCTGTCCAGCAAAAATCTTTCGGATCGCCTGAGGACCTGGAAGAAAGGCAGGCACCGCTCGGCCGACCTCGAGACAAAGCGGTTCAGGGACGCCACCTTCCCAGCCAGGCGCTGAACTTCCTTAATTGTTTTCGGGGCAGTCATCTCCTGGAATGGCTCGGATTTTCTCGGGATTTGCCTCGATTCCGCGTCTCGACACCATGAATCCTAGAAATTTTCCGGAGGTCACGCCGAAGGCGCATTTGGTCGGGTTCAACTTCATCTTGTGCCTCCTAAGCGCACCGAAAGTTTCTTCAAGGTCGGCGAGGTGGTCCTGTCGAGGCTCGGCTTTTGACTAGCATGTCGTCCACGTACACCTCCATGTTGCGGCCGATCTGTCCCTTGAAGACCTTATTGACCAAGCGCTGGTAGGTGGCTCCTGCATTCTTGAGTCCGAAAGGCATGACCCTGTAACAATAGAGACCTCGGTCAGTAATAAAGGTGGTCTTTTCTTCATCCTCGGGCGCCATGCGTATCTGGTTATAACCAGAAAATGCGTCCATAAAAGTGAGGAGCTCGTGGCCCGAGGTTGCGTCCACCAGCTGATCGATCCTCGGCAGGGGGTAGCTGTCCTTTGGGCAGGCTTTGTTCAGCTTCTTGAAGTCGACGCACATCCTCCATTTGTTGTTTGCCTTTTTGACGAGGACCACGTTCGAGACCCAGGTCGGATAGTTGACCTCCCGGATGAGTCCGGCTTCGAGGAGCTTATCCACTTCTTCGGCGACCGCCTTCTGTCTCTCTGGGGCTTGGTGGCGCAACTTTTCTCTGATGGGTCGGTGCCTTGGGTCGATGGCCAGCCGATGTTCTATAACATCGGCGTCGATCCCTGGTACATCCGCTGGGGCCCAGGCGAAGACGTCCGCATTCCTTCTGAGGAAAGCGACGAGCTGTCCCCTAACCTCGGCCGCCAAGTTGGAGCCGATCCGCACCTCATGCCCCGGGTCTCCGTCGTGTAAGGACACAGGGACGAGGTCTTCCGCAGGTTCGCCCCGTTCTTCAGTGAGGTCGTCGCGGACGTCCAGTCCATCAACAAGGTAAGGGTCGGGCCGGTCTCCCCCGCGCAGGGCGACTGAGTAGCAGTACTTTGCCAGGGCCTGGTCTCCTCTGACCTCGCCGACTCCGTGGCTCGTCGGGAATTTCATCTTTAAGGTAGTAGGTTGACACTACCGCCCGTAGTGCGTTTAGGCCGGGTCGCCCAAGGATTGCATTATAGGCGGACGGGGTCCTCACGACCAGAAAGTCGATCCGCGCCTTGGCCAATTTTGGGGATTGGCCCACCGTCACCGCCAAAGTCACCATGCCTTCGACCGGAACGGCGTGTCCGGCAAATCCTACCAGGGGGGAATTTACAGGTCCTAAGCGGGTGTCAGGTAGGGACATTTTTAAGAAGGCATCGTAAAACAATATGTCCGCCGAACTTCCATTATCCACCAAAACGCGGCGTACATCATAATCAGCGACGTTTAAAGAGATTACAACCGCGTCGTTATGTGGAAATCGGATCCCTTGGGCGTCTGCCTCGGTGAAGGTCACGGGCTCCGAGGTCCTCTGCCTCTTCGCCGGTCCCTCGGATCCGTCGGTCTTTCCCCGCTGCGGTCCTCCTGAGACGGTGTTAATGACGCCGAGAGGCGGCCGATCCTCCTGCCGATCCTCCCCATTCGGCGGCAACATTCTCGGCCGATCTTCCCGCTCTTTAGGTTGTCTTTGCAGGAATCGGCCAAGCCTGCCCCGCCGGACCAGCTCCTCGATTTCATCCTGGAGCTGGATGCACTCCTCGGTATCGCGACCGTGGTCACGGTGGTAAAGGCAGAACTTGTTGGGGTTGCATTTTCTGGGATGGGAACGCATTCTCTCCGGCTCCGGAAGTCGTCCCTTGATCTCCAGCAGCACTTGAGCCTTCGGGGCGTTGAGGGGGGCGTAGCTGTGAAAACGCCGTCGGAGGGGAGAACCTTGGCGCGGAGAGGAACCTCGTCGCGGGGGAGAACCTCGGCGCCGGGGGGAACTTCGGCGTCGGGGGGGACTTCGGCGCCGAGGGGAACTTCGGCGTGCCCTTCCGTCGGTGGCTTCCCGCCCCCGAGCCTGAGGTGGAGTCCGGGCTCGCCCGCGACCAGGGGGAGTTCGGGAGCGCGGCCAAGCTTCGGTGCGCTTTCTTTCTTCGGCGGGCCTTCCCGCTCTGCCTACTCGTCGCTTGTCGCGAGCTTCATTATCCTTGGCCTCAAAAGCCTCCTCTGCCCGGGCATAGCTTTCGGCCCGAGCTAGCATGTCAGCGAAATCCCTGGGATATTTCTTTTCCAGGGAGAACAACAGGTCGTTCTTCTGAAGGCCGCCCTTGAGGGCGGCCATAGCAACTGATTGGTCCAGGTTCCGGACTTCCAGCGCGGCAGCGTTGAACCGGGTGACGTAAGCCCGGATGGGTTCCCCCTCTTTTTGCCTGATGGCCAACAAGGAATCCGAGCCTCTGCGCGGCCGTTTGCTGCTGACGAAGTGGGCCGCGAATTGTTGACTCATTTGGTCAAACGATAGGATGGTGCCCGGCTTAAGCGCCGAGTACCAATTCCTGGCCGCTCCCTTGAGGGTAGAAGGGAAAGCCCGACACAAAATGGCATCAGGCGCGCCATGGAGCAACATCGTTGTCCTGAAGGCCTCCAAATGGTCGACCGGGTCGGTGGTCCCATCGTAGCTTTCAAAATGCGGGAGCTTGAAGTTCGGCGGTACCTGTTCCTGCATAATTTTCTGTGAGAAGGGAGGATCAGTGCAAATATCGTTACCGCGGGAGGAAGGAGTATGACGAAGTTCTTCTATGCGTCGTCCCATCTCCAAGAGCCTTTGATCCAGGAAATCTTCGCGATCCTTAATCCCCAAGGTCTTCTCGCGGAATAGGTGTGAAGCCTCTCCCTGGGTCGAGCCGCGGTCCGAGCAGGGGCTCTTTGCCGGCTGCCCTTCTCTCCCTGAGGGCCGGAGGTCGGGTAGCCCACATCGGTCGCTCCTGGACTGGGTTCCCGGGCTCCGGGGAACCCCGCGCCGGTCGAGTGGGCGCCGGACCTCGCGAATGCGTGGCCTGCACTGCCTGCACCGCCTCCGTAAGATCGCGGACCTGCTGGGCAAGCAGGTCGAACCGCTCCGCATCTACCGCGAGTACGGAGCGGGCCCGTGTTGCCGGGGCCGGAGTGGGAGCGGACGGACCCGAACGGGATCGGGCCGCGGAGGCTGCCGACCTCCGGGTCGAGGCTCTTCTGGGGGGCATTTTTCTTTCCAGAAAGGGAATACTGAAGAGGGAGAAGAGAGATCCGGAGCCGGGGAAGGAAATCGTCGCCGAGCACTCCTTTAAGAACAAGGGAACCTCGAAGGTTCAATGCCCTCCTTCTAGCGCCAATCTGTTGGTACAGAAATCCGTCGCCGCCGGAGGTCGCCGAAATCGAGGCCGTCGAGGTCGCCGTCGGGGACTTGCAAAATGAAGTCCCGTCCGGAACCGGTGGGGTGGTGGCTCCGGCAGGACCCTCCGACGGTCAAGTTAGTTTCCGGCCAACAGTAATGGAGTGCTCGGAATGAGTTCCGGAGCTTAGAGATGTGGAGGAGAGCTTAGAGAGTCGAGAGTTCAGAGAGCTTAGCCTTAGTATGTCGGGAGGGGTCCTTTTATAGCGGAGCTTAGTTGATGGTGACGGCTGTGCCGTCTGGCAGAGAGTCGTCGGGCAGCATGGAGTTTCGGTACGGAGAGGAAGGCGTCCGGTGGATCGTGGGAGCCATACTGGCGAGTCGTGGGCCTGCATGGAGTCCGGTACGGAGAGGACGGCATCGTCTGGTGGATCGTGGGAGCCATACTGGCACGTCGTGGGCCGCATGGAGTCCGGTACGGAGAGGAAGGCGTCGTCCGGTGGATCGTGGGAGCCATACTGGCGAGTCGTGGGCCGCATGGAGTCCGGTACGGAGAGGAACGGCGTCGTCCGGTGGATCGTGGGAGCCATACTGGCACGTCGTGGGCCGCATGGAGTCCGGTACGGAGAGGACGGCGTCGTCCGGTCTTGCTGCAGGCGACAGTTCGTCCGGAGGAGTTCGGACTTGTAACAGAGTTCGGCCGAAGGGGAAACCAGGGAGGAGCTCGGCTGGCTGAAGGGTCGGCCATCTGTAGAGTTCGGTCGAGGGACGATTGCTGAGGAGTTCGCCCGCCTGGAGTCGGTCCGAAGGGGTTCGGCCGCCCGGGCTCGCCTGGGGTCGGTCCGAAGGGGTTCGGCCGCCTGGGCTCGCTTGGGGTCGATCCGAAAGGAAAACCTGGGAGGAGTTCGGGTGGCCGAACGGACGTCTGGGAGGAGTCCGTCTTCCGAAGAAGTCCTGCCGCTTGGAGTCCAAGGAGCTCGGCCGTCAGGAAGCTCGGCTGGCGGTGGGAGTTCGGCCCGGAGCCAGGGGCTGGGGAGTTCGGCAGCTAGGTAGTTCGGCCCGGACCTTGGTGCAGGGGAGTTCGGCCTCTAAGCAGTTCGGCCGTGTTAGGGGCTCGGCCTGGCGCCTGGCGCCTGGCGCTGAAGCTCTTCAGCGGCTACTGGTTACATTGGGCTGAGCGTCGGGCCGGGCTTCGGCAGGAGCGGGATTTATCCCCAACAATACATAACTCAAATTTTAAAAATAATTTAAAAATAAAAAACTAATAAAATATTTTTTTCTTTCTGATATTCTCTAACCTTCTTCTTGATCGGGCATCACATTTTTTTCGCAAAAAATTAACGTATGATGATGGAAAGATGAGCAGCAAATCCGTAGAGAAGAAGGAAAAAGAAAGATGACATATGATTATAGAAAGATGAGAGATGGAGGAGGAGAAAGAAGACAGTCGAATCGAGCAATAGAAGAAAAAGGATTGAAAAAATGAGCGATAGTGATGGTGAGCCTGATCGATGGAAAGATAAAAAAATAAAAAGAAAAAAAAGTAGGTATGACGATAAATCCAAACAATGAATAGATGGATGAAAGAGGATAATATTGGGAGGGGCGATGTGCAACCATAGGCTTGACTGCAAAAAAAAATGTGTAAAAAAAAAAAATAAAAGATTGCACCGATAGACCCAAACAGCAGACAAAGAAGGAGAAGGATGGTGATGACATGTGGTGACGAGAAAAAGCTATTAAAAAAATAAAAGGATATAAAAAATAATAAAATATTATTTTTAAAAAAATAAAATATAAAATATGATGGTAGGATGATATTTTCAAAATTATTTTTTATAATAAAATATTATTAAAAAATATCATAGTAAATGTCAAAAAAATTATAAATTTTTGATAATTTTTTTAAAATTAATTTTGATAATAATGTGAAGGACAGAACATCATGTACAGGGCCGGAGATCCTCATTGTTTGACACAATTGTATCTCAAATGAGTTGAGGGCGGCACGAAAGGATTTCGTATATGTTTTTTTATTTCATAAGTTGATAGAGTCGTCTTGGAGAGAGAGGGACTCCGAGATAATATTTCACAGTTGTCTACTAAATTTGAGCCCGGGTCATCTTCACCCCGCTGGTTAACGCTGGCAACGTTCCTGCTGTCTAATCAAATATATATATATATATATATACACGTCGATCGGGCGGTAGCACAAACGAAACGGATCTATGCTTCTATGAAGTTGATCCATATTCAAAATATACGATCGTTGACCGGATGTCCAATATTATTATTAGCTCTATAAAAATAAAATCTAGGCCGTCATTCAATATAGCAATAGAACGATGTACTCATCTTCAAATAAGAAAATGCGCTTCTTAGCACCTGCAAAAATTCTCTAATGATAGAAAATCTCGGTAGTTAAAGATTGCTATGCGAAGTAGGATTAGTTTTTTATTTTTTTATTTTTTATTTTTTTAATTTTATCAAAAAAAATCAAATATATCTATGGGGACGGAAAAGGTGCACTAATGGGGCAGCATCTTATGCGGTTCAGCTTATTAGTACCGTGGCTTAGACGTTTGCCGTTGAGAATCTACGTCATGACTTGTTTTTAGCTGGCGTTTATGGTTGTATTCATACAAGGGCGTCTTGATGTGTGTAGATTAAAAAAAAAAAAAATTAAATTAAATAGGTACAAACTAGATCCAATGTGATGTTCAACCTATTGGATTTAGTTTGTACCTATTGTACCTTCTATCTCTTTTTACCATTTATTCCACTCGTCACCTTCACATTTGTCACCTGAATCTACTCCTTGCAACAACTAGGTAAGATTTTCTTCTCCCCTTAAAGCTTCTTTTCTTTTGGATAACCTAGGATTTTGGAAATTAATGATTTCAATTCTTGAAACTTAAGTTCTATGATTTTGAGACTTTAGAATGGTCTAGAATTAGGAAAGATGGGAGTGTTATGCGCATACCTGTAATCTTAGCGGAGGCAGTTCCTTTCAATCACAATGAAAAAATTATTTCTCAAGATTTGGTAGGAATTGTAATTTAAAATTCATTTAGATAACGTGCACTCTTGTATCTGTAATTAAATAAACTTCTTGCAAATTTATGAAATCATTTGATAAGTGACAAATTAAACCATTCTTCAGAACTTGATAGTTTACAATGCTGATATTCAAATAATCTAAAACCTGATATACAATTGAAATTTTAACGTGAATTAAGTGGATCTGTATTAATAATAGTGTTCTTCAATTATGGGAAATCTCAGATTTAATTCAATAGGGATGCTTATGAAATTTTGAGAATTTCCTTGCTGGTTGCTTGAAAGGAAAATTTCAAAACTCTGGATTCTGGAAGATCGTTATTCTTCCTAGATATGGAATTAGAAATTGGAAACCGGTACATGGTAATGGTAGTGCGGTCAGTTTAGTTATTCACTAAAAACTTTCAGGATTTCAGGAAACCTATAAGCGAAAATATTTTTTTTTTTATTAATATATGTGCTAGCCCAGCAACTTATAGAAGTTAACACTTTCCCGGAACCCGAAGTCTCCATTTCAAAGCTTCCTTAAGGCCACTAACAGTGCGGGATTCGTCGGACGGTAGTCATCAGCTGTACTCATACCACGGTTAAAATCCATACGTATAAAAAAAAATAATAGATGTTACTGCTGAGAATCATCAATTGAAGAATTGGTTTCACGAAGGCAAACTAAAAAATTTGTAAAATAAAATTTAGACTAAAGGATTTTATCTCTGACGAAAATCTTTTGATGCTTAAGTAAGAAATAAATAAGAGTTATTTTTTTAAAAAAAAAAAAATTTTATTTACCTAAGTTCTCAAGATTCGTGATATTTGTGAAAAAATTTTACACGATGGTTACATCATTTTACTGATTTTGAACCGCTAATCTCGTCATGACGAGATTTTTGAAAATTTTTCGAATGGAATGATGGTTGTTGATATGATTAGGATTTTTAATTTATCGTCGATGGTTTTGGGCGAGTAGGTGATAGTCTATTTATGATCAGATTACAGTTGTACTACGATCAATCTGCGAGAAATTTTCTTTATCCGAGACGATTTAAAAATGATAGGTGTCAGTCGGAGTATTTTCATAAATATTGGATTAGATCGGCCCTCCGGTATTAATCATCTATTCAGAGGATATTATAATAATACCTTGATCCATAAGCGCTCATCCGGATAGGCTGAGCTGAGATGCCTCTAGGGTATATTAGTCGATCTGAGGCATTTTATTACCATCGTAATGCTACCTCCTAATGCTGAGTCTGACAAGCAGGCAACGGTACTAATCATAGACAGTGCTTCGGATCGAATGAGTTATTTTTCCATCTGCAGTTGCACACCAACATTTGATTGTTGCTGTTGTCGTGTCTTCTTGTCTTCTCCCCTCTTACTATAAAGCATGTGGAGAGGATGACTGGAGAATGAAAAAAAATTCTGAACATAAAACTTCCATATTTCACATCTCTTCTTTTGAAGCTGTCTTGTTAGGCTTTTTACTCCGAATAGATTCTCAGATGGTTGCGACATTGAAGAGGCTATCGATTCAAAGGTTGCAAGCCAAAATTTCACCTGCTCAAACCCAGACTTCCAGGAGTTCCTCTGCTGAAGTCGCGGAGGCTCCTTTAACATCTCCCCCTCCTGCCCCAGATGATATGGAAGGGGATAGGTCCTTATCAAGGAATGATTTACAAAACTCGAAGGGCAATGCTAGGGTCGAGCCAGTGGATTCGATGGGGGAAAATGCGGAGGTGGTGACAGAAGTGACAGTGAAAACTTCGACAGAGGTCATCCCCATTTTCTTTTCGATGCACATTGTTTCAGAGATGGAAGCAAATCTTTTCAAAGAGTCAGAAGAAGGAGCCATTAAGGCTTCCGGCTCCTTCAACTCGATCGATGCGGTTGGGGCTGTCGAATCACAGAGGGCAGAGATTCTTGGCCTAAATGTTTTCTCGACGAGGATCCAGGAGGAGGCGCCCCAAACATCGTCGATTCCTTCCTCTTTTTCTACTACAAATAATTTGGGGGTCACCATCAATTTCTTGAGGAGGCATCTTCCTTCCGTGGATAGGCTCACTTTAGAAGGAGAAGATGTCCAACATCAGATATCTGGGGCCTTCAACTCTTTGATTTCACTCAGTCATTATCTGACGAGTTTCGTCGAGGCCGCTTCCAGATTTTCACCTTTGAAACTTGTGGAAGCGAAGAACGAGCTCAAAAAGTTTAAATATTGCCTTGAGTAGGAGAAAGCTGCTAATGCTAATCTGATTAAGGAGATCGACTGCTCTGAGAAAGTTCTTTTCGAAGCTCAGAAAATAATCAATCGAAAGGACGACGAATTGAGTAGAGCTTGCCATAGGATTGAGGTCCTTGAGAAGTAGAGATCAGAAGCTGATCGAGAATATCGTCAAGCCCATGACGCCATCAGACACCTGAGGCGGACCTTGGCTGAAAGGGGTGGATCTTCATTTAAGACCGCACTTCTCCAAGATTTCGATGACCAACCGACGAAGAGACACAGAACTTCAAGCGGGGGTCATCACATGGAGGAAGCTTCACGGAGGTCCCAAGTTTCCTCCTCTATGGGAGGACCTACAACTCGGAGGTCTCCAACTAAACCTCAGATATTAAATAATTTACTTGAAAGGTTAAGAAAAGCTGGGATAAACTCTGTTATTAAGGCTTGTAAGATGGACTTTTATGTAGGCTTTAACGAGTGCAAAAGAATAGTTTTGCCTCATCTTTCTGATGGAGCTACTGAGTCCTTGCATACGGACCGGTTAGATGTTAACCTGCAATCTATGATTCGTGTTTGCATCAACGAATTCTCAAATGTATCTGATCTTGCTATCAAAGGTGATGAGGCAAATTCTGATGCATAGAGAGCTCAATCTGAGGCCAAGAGGAGGATCTTTTCGAGGCGAATTGTCGAGGAGCTCCTGACGACGTCTTCGTGCACATACACTTTTCTTCCTCTTTTTTTTTATCGAAACTTTGTATGAAGGCTTTATATATGAAAGAAATGCTTTTTTGCCGAGGTAGTTTCTTTTTTATTCTTTTCTTATCTTTTTGAGATGTTCTGGATTGTCGAACCCATTTTTCTACTTAACTGGTTATCTCCTTAGCCTGTCCATCTAGCGATTCATGGGAAGCCAGGAGGGATTGAACTTAAACCGCCATTCGCGTGTCGATTACTGCAGCACGTCTTCACATGCTACCTTATGAGTGAAGCAGGACACGATTTCGACTCTCCATACCGATTTATCGTATCGATGATAAAGATCGCATCTAATCGCTAGTCATCACGTGTCCATGCTACATCGATCTCCACCGCATGCATTTAATATTCCAAAAAGATAAATCATTCGGATCTCTGCCAGTTCTATATAAGATCCAAATGGAATAAGGGTTGAACCTTGTCATCTTCTTCTTGCTGTAGATTTTTGTCTATTTTTCTCTCTTGCAAAAATGACCCAATTCGGAGATTTCGAGTTTGCCCCTTTGGCCTTTCGATCAGAGATAACGAAGGACGACTTGATACTAATTCATGATCAGTTCAACTTTCTTTTGGAGTTTTAACTTGAAGTTCTCAAATCGGAGGAGCGGATCTGCAACCCTCCTCCTGGTCGAATCGAAGTGTACGAGGAATATTTTTGGGGCGGATTAAGGTTTCCTCTTCATCCCTTTTTTATCACTCTTTTTCACTTTCTGAATATGTTGCTTTGTTCAGTGGTGCCAAACTCGTTGCATCATATTTGCGGCTTCACTATGGCGTGCCTTCTAACCGAGGTGGAGCCGACTGTAATGCTCTTTCGTTACTATTTCATAGTGAAGAGGCATCCTAGAGCTTGCGGCTGGTGGTACGTGACCTCCAGATTGAGAAAAAATGTTCCTCCACTAATTTAGGATGCTCCTTCCGCCATTCATGGATGAAAGATCCATTTTTTTTGTTTTTCGAACCTCGAGAGAAGACTGGGATTTCGTCGATTGGAGGGAGTAGCAGGAGAATCTGTTGAGGGACCCATCGCTTGGTCCGCATTTAGAGCAGGACCTGAAGACCCTACAAAGTTATGAGATTTCAGAGTTGAAGGAGTTGCTATCCGAGCAGATTCTGTTCAATATTAGGATTAGTCGATTCAACTCTTTCGGGATGTGTTTGTTTTCTTTTATATCAATAAATTTTTCAAGTATGTAGACTTGGTGCCAAATGGTCAATGCCTTGAATTTCAAGAACCAATCAAAGTTCTCTTAAAGCTGGGATTCTGAAAGATCATCATAAAAGAAAGATTCGTATAGCCGATGAGAGGTCTGCCCATATTCGAATTGAACCTCTTCCAGTGCAACGATCTTCTGTAGTCGAGGAGCCTACTCTTCTCAGTGTTGAGGACTTCCAGATCGTCCAGGTTCTGCATGACTCGAAGCCTCCAGTTCCAAAGGAGGGCCATGAGGCTTCCATTGAATGCTTGTTTAGCGAGGCTATTTTAGGCTTACCGGCTCCTGATGTCTTCGAGCCTTTTCCAGATGAGGAATTATTTAGGAGATAGGGAGCTAGTGAGCCTGCAACACTCGGAGTACTTTCTGTCAGGGATGCCGATACTTTGAAAACTCGTGTGGCGGCAAAATTGAAGGCTCTACTAGATGAGTCTAGAATTCCTGAGGAGGCCAGTATTTTTGGGACTACACCGGCCAAAGTCTACTGTAATGGTTCGACCTTACATGATTATAAGCTGACCTATGAAGCATTCTCAAATTTTTTTTTCCTAGCTGATGCGTCCGAGATACTGATTGATCCTCTAAAGATGAGGAGGAAAAAAGCTCTGGACTACTTTGTCCGAGTAAACCGAGGTCATAGATTGTTGTTCTTTTTGTTTTTGTTTTCTCGCTTTTAGAACTTATCCTTACGAACCTCACACAATGCCTCTGTAGCTTGCCCATTACTTAAATGGGTTCATAGAGAACGTCGTTGATCTTTCCAAAAGGATGATAGAACTTGAGATTCAAAGTACGATCCTCCAAAAGGTAAAGGATCAGCTGTCCAAAAAGGCTACAGAGACTTCGAACAGAGCTGAAGAGGCCAAGAAGAAAGTTCTGGACGTCAAGATGGCATTGAGAAAATTTGTAGAAGAAAATGTCCACCTAATCGATATTAATGGGGCTTTGGAGGTCGAGATTGTAGAACTAAAGGATCGAGTCATTAAGGCTGAAGCGTCCGAAGCAGAGGCCTTACTTTGGCGAAAGCAGCCAAGGAGAAAGCCTTGAAGGCGATTGATGATTTTAGGACGTCCGATGAATTCAGGAAGGAGAAGGCCTCTTTTGTACTGGACATCTATGATGAAGAAAAACATACTGCCCATAAGAAAATAGCTTCGAAATATCCTGAGTTGGATTTAAGCTTCTTGGATATTCCTCTGGACAACTTATCTTGAATTTTTGTTCTCTTCAGCTCTTCAGGAGTTTCTGTAAAGAGACTTTTTATGAATAAAATTTTCTCCCTTTTGTTCTTCTTAACTTTTTGATTTTGCTTTGTTCTTTCTTTTTTATTCCAATCTGAGGAGTTATTTCTTCGGCTCGTACATTTTTGTACTTCCTAACCTCAACTCATGAACCTATAAGCTGATCTTTTCATTTTTCATGCACGTATTTAATGGGACATGCCCAGTCTTTCATGTGTGTCATTAAATGCGCATGGTTACGAAAGCGACGTAACCACGAATTTGACTCAAAATTCAGTACTTAGTCATGGGGCGGTAGATACACCTACTCTTCGATTTGCACGCGGCAAGATTGGATATTCATAATTATGACGGATCTGCCTATTTATAGCGATATCCCATTCACTAGCTACTCCATCCGTGATATTCTTCGTCTTTCGGAGGAATGTCTATAAATTGGTTCTATCTCCTACTAGGAGAAGAAGTTTCTTCATCTCTCGATGGAGGTAGTTATTCAACCGAGGAGATGGAGGAGTGTTGATTGATCTCGATCAACTTAGGGATGTCGACGACAAAAGCTTTATCATCCAGATACTTTCACTCTCGGTCTTGAGATGTTTGTCATCTTACTTCTCCTGTAGGGGATGGTCTTTCACTCGGTTCTGAGAGCTTTGTCACGATTCTTTGGCTCTGAGAGGGCAGAATTTGTAACTTACTCAAAGGGGCCTGAGGTTGTGCGATTTTTGCAGGGAAGCAGGAAGGGATTGAGCCACCATCCAGGCATCTGAAGTTTAAATCTTATGTTTCAAAGGCTTCCTCAGCCATTATATTCCCAAAAACTATGACTGGAGTACTAAAGAAGTTCTTCGAAGTCATATTAAAAAGCTTTACCTGGGTTATTTATCATGCATCAACATTCGATGGAGGAATTTTTTATTCCAAGTTAGGGGCAGAGTTGGATCCTAAGCAAACTCTGCCTCGGTCTCGTCAGGTTCTCCATCGTTGCTATTTTTTTAATGGCTCAGGTGGTGGCATTTGAGGTTAAGCCACCCCCACAGCATGGAAGGTGTATGTCTGAGCAGTTGGAAGAGATTTCGAGACTGGGTCGTGTAGTCATGGACTTCAAAAGTACCTGATTTTGGCATTGGTGGGATGTCCATCACCTCGGATCTTGTACCTCCACGGACCTGGATATTCTTTATGAGATTCCAAAGCCTTAAGTCTTCAGAGGAGCTTCTTCTGCATATCGATGGCCTCAGCTTCGTCAGGCTTTTTGACCGTGTCTTCGCATCGGAGTTATGCTTTTGTAATTCCATCTGAGTTGTTCGCTGTTGTTCTTTGTAAAAGCAATTGAGTTATTGCTCTTGTAAAATTTTTTTCTCTATGAAATAAAATGTTTTTGTTTTCTTCACCATGCACTTTATTTCTATTTTGTCTATATTGTTGACTATCCCGATTATAGGGATCTTGAATCCGTGTGGATTTCTTTAACCGAATAGATTTGAGATGGTTCCGATCTGAGAAACTTGTTGTTAAATATTTCGAACAAAGAAATTTTATCCAAAGCGGTTTCGATCTAAGAAACTCGCTATTGAGCATCCCGAACAAAAAAATTTTATCCGAAGTGGTTTCGATATGAGAAACTCGCTGTTGAGTATCCCGAATAAAAAAAAATTTATCCAAAGCGGATCCAATCTGAGGAACTTACTGTTGAGCATTCCAAACAAAAAGATTTTATCCGAAGCGGTTTCAATCTGAGAAACTCACTGTTGAGCATCCCGAACAAAGAGGATAATCCGAAGTAGTTCCAATCTGAGAAACTCGCTATTGAGCATCCTGAATAAAAAAAATTTATTCGAAGCGGTTC
The DNA here is from genome assembly GCA_006176705.1 of Cocos nucifera. NCBI lineage: Eukaryota > Viridiplantae > Streptophyta > Magnoliopsida > Arecales > Arecaceae > Cocos > Cocos nucifera. The sequence goes on from QRFJ01000295.1 coordinate 723,617, forward strand.
CGATTTAAGGAACTCGCTGTTGAGCATCTCGAATAAAGAAATTTTATCCAAAGTGATTTCAATCTGAGAAACTCGCTATTGAGTATTCCGAACAAAAAAATTTTATCCGAAGCAGTTTCGATCTAAGGAACTCGCTGTTGAGCATCCCGATCAAAAAAATTTTATCCGAAGTGATTCCAATCTGAGAAACTCGCTGTTGAGCATCCCGAATAAAGAGATTTTATCTAAAGTGGTTTCGATCTGAGGAACTCACTATTGAGCATCCAGAACAAAAAAATTTTATCCGAAGCAATTTTGATCTAAGAAACTCGCTGTTGAGCATTTCGAACAAAGAGATTTTATCCAAAGCGGTTCCGATCTGAGGAACTCACTATTGAGTATCCCAAATAAAGAAATTTTATCCAACTTTATTTTTTAGTTCGATAGCTGTGCAAATATTTATCTGGCAAAGAAAGTAGTTGAACTTGGAAAGCTACTCATTTATTCATTTCATTGGTAGTACATCCGGAGATTAGCTGAATTCCATGGCCTGAGAAAGATGATCCCATTGAGTTATTTTAGTCGATAAGTCCCTAGTCGCACAACTTCATCAACCTGATAGGATCCTTTCCAGTTGGGTGAAAGCTTTTCTTGCTCAGTTGGCTTGGATACTTCTTCTCTCCAAAGGACAAGGTCACCGACTCGGAATTCTTTTGCCTTGATGCAAGAATTATAATATCTAGCGACCTTCTATCGATATGTGGCCATCCTCACCGCTGCTCATTCTCTGATTTTCTCGATCAGATCAAGATTAGCTTTGAGCCAAATTGGATTAGTGTCCTCATCATATTCTTCGACTCTGATGGAGGGGAGCCCGAATTCTACAGATATGATGGCCTCAGTGCCAAATGCCAAGTTGAAGAGTGTTTCGTCTATCGAAAGCCTTTGAGTGGTTCGATAGGCCCACAGAACGTTGTAGAGTTTTTCTGGCAACGATCCTCCAGTTCGGTCTAATCTAGATTTGAGACCTTGAAGGAGGGTTCTGTTGGTTACTTTCACTTTTTCGTTCGCTTATGGATGGCCTACTGAAGTGAAGCGCTGCTCTATTCCATGATCTTCATAGAAGTCTTTTAGTCAGAAATCATTGAACTATCTCTCATTGTCTGAAATCAATACTTTTAGAAGTCCATAGCGGCAAATGATTGATTTTCAAATAACATCCTGAACCTTTATCTCTGTGATCTGAGCTAAGGGCTCGACTTCTTTCCACTTGGTAAAGTAGTCAATAGCCATAAGTAGAAATTTTTATTGGCCAGAAGCTTGAGAAAATGGACCTAAAATATCCAATCCCCACTGGACGAAAGACCACGAGAATTCAATGGAAGTCAGAAGAGATGCGGGCTGACACTGAATCCGATCGTTGCATTGACATTGTTCATATCTCTGGATAAAATTTTGAATATCCTATTGCATTGTAGGCCAGTAATATCCTTTCCGAAGAATTTTATAAGATAAGGATCGACCCCCCAGATGGTTTTCGTAGATCCCTTCATGAACCTCTCGCATAGCATAATCGGCCTTCGAAGGATGCAAACATCTCAGAAGCGACAAGGAGAAAGACCACTTATACAGGTAGTTATCGAGCAATATATATCTGGCTGCTTGATTTCTGATCTTTTGAGCTTCTTTTCGATTTGGCGGTGTTTCTCCTATCTTCAAGTATTTTATAATGAGATCCATCTAGCTAGGCTTTTCATTGATTTGCCGAATTGTGTGGGGCTCTTATCAGAACTTCGAAGTAGGTTTCTCTTCCCAGATCGGTGGGCAGTAAAGATGCGAGCTTTGATAAAGCATCTATCTTAATGTTTTGCGTTCGAGGGATCTGTTGGATGTTAAAATATTTGAAGCATGAGGTTAAATCTTTTATCTTTTGAAGATATTTCCTCATATTTTTCTCTCGAGCTTCGTATTCTTTCTTTATTTGCCCCACTACAAGTTGGGAATCATCATACACTTTCAGGCATTGAGCTTCAATTTGCTGAGCAATTCTTAATCCAGTGATCAGAACTTCATATTTCGTCTCATTATTGGTGGCTAGAAATTCGAAGCGGATGGCGTATGCTGCCACGTCCCCATCTAGACTGGAAAGGATAATTCCAACACCTGATCCTATTGAGTTCGAGGAGCCGTCAATGTGCAATATCCATGTTTCCTCCAGATCTCCCCGATTCTGCTTCAGATCTTCATTGCTTTGTGAGCTTGCAGGATCTTTAGATCTAGTCATCTAATTTTCTTCTGGGAGCTCCTCGCTCGGTATCGTACATTCGAGGATAAAATCGGCCAAAATTTGGGTCTTAATGGATGGCCTCAGCCAGTAGTGAATATCCAACTCTGAGAGCTCTAAAGCCCACTTTGCTATTCGTCTGAAAGAATTCGACTGATGCAGTACCAACTTCAAAAGCTGATCCGTGAGCACCATCATGGTATGAGCTTGAAAGTAGGATCAAAGTTTTCTTGCACCAACAATCAACGCGAAAATCATCTTTTCTAACTTTGCATATCGAATCTCTGTATCGTAGAGGACCTTGCTGATGTAGTGTATAGGCTTCTGGATTCATCCTTCTTCTCGGACAAGAACCACGCTGATTGTCGTGGGCGATACAGCAAGGTAGAGATAAAGCTCCTCACCTGATAATGGTTTGGTGAACAGAGGTGGAGAACTGAGATATCCTTTCAGCTCCTCGAAGGTCTCCTGGCACTCCAAGATCCATTGAAAATCCGTCGATCATTTGAGTGTTTGAAAGAACGGGAGGCATCTTTCAGCTGACCTGAAAATAAAATGGTTAAGAGAGGCAATTTTTTCGGTCAAGCTCTATACCTCTTTTATAGTCTTCGAGGGTGATATTTCCAGGATCGTCTTAATCTTCTCTGGATTCACCTCGATTTCTCTGCAGAAAATCATGAAATCAAGAAACTTGCCGGTAGTGACTTCGAAAGCACACTTCATGGGATTCAATTTCATTTGGTATCGCTGAAGTGTGTCGAATATTTCATGAAGGTCATGCACGTGATCAGGTATTGATCGACTTTTTACCAGCATATCATCGACATAAGCCTCCATGTTCTTGCCAATCTGATCTTTGAAGATCTTATTGACCAGCCTTTGATGTGGCCCCTGCAATTTTGAGTCCGAAAGACATCACCCTGTAACAGTAGAGCCCACGGTCAGTAATAAAGGCCATTTTCTTATAATCTTCTGGGGCCATTCGGATTTGATTGTAATCGAAGAAGGTGTCCATGAAGCTAAGGAGTTCATGCCCAGAAGTGGCATCGACCAGTTGGTCAATTCGCGGCAATGGGTGGCTGTCTTTAGGGCAGGCTTTATTTAGCTTGGTGAAGTCAATGCACATACACCACTTTTCGTTTGCTTTCTTTACTAGAATAGCATTTGCCAATCAGTCTGGATATATAGCTTTCTGAATGAAATCAGCCTTCATCAATTTGTCCACCTCCTCGGTAATTGCCTTTTAGCATTCAGGGGTGAAGCTTCGCTTCTTCTGCTTTACTGGATGACAGGTCAAGTCCACCTTCAGATAATAGGCCATTATCGATGGATCGATCTCCGACATATTAGCGGCTGACCAAGCGAAAAGGTCCACATTTGCCTACAAAAGATCGATCAGTTGGTATTTTAATATTCGATCAAGGTAAGACCCAATTTTTACAGTCCGCTGGAGATTCTCCTTCTCCAATGGTATATTATGAAGGTCATCGGATGGTTGGACTCGATTTTCTGTGAGATCGTCACGTGCATCCAGTCTTATTGAAAACTCTGGTTGATTTTCTGCAGGGTCCTCTATTTGGAGCTTAGTAGCAAAGCACTGTCGGGCTTGGTTTGGTTGCTCCGAATCTTTCCCATGCCGTGAGCTGTCGAGAATTTGATCAAGAGATAACTGGATACGGCAGCCTTGAGTTTCCACAAACTTGGTCTTCCAAGGATGGCATTATAGGCAGAGAAAAGTTTGATGATAAGAAAGTCCACTTGTATGGTCACCTATTAAGGTGGAGTGCCCATGATTACAAATAGATTAATCATTCCTTTCGACGTTATAGTACTGCCGAAAAATCCTTGGATCGGTACGTCAAATAGAATTAACCGATCAAAAAAGATTTCCATAAAAAAAAAGATAGAAAAGTATAAAATGTCAACTGAGCTTCCATTATTGACAAATATGCGGTGTACATTGAAATCTAAAATATTTAAAGAAACAACCACAACATCATTGTGCAGTTGTTGTACATCCTTTGCATCCTGCTCAGTAAAAGTTATTTATTGTTGAGGCCCATCATCACGTCTAGGCCTCTTTTATGCTGCCGCTTCAGATGATCCTCCGGTAATCATATAGATTACTCTGCAAAGATGTCGCTTCTCCACTACCATCGGATCTCTTTCCTCCTGCATGGGCATTGGCATTTATCGCTGAGGCTAAGGAGGTGGCTGGCGGGCCCTTGGCTGGGGCCGTCGCGGCAAGGTTCTTTCACGAACGAAGTGTTCGAGCCTTTTTTTTCTGAATTAACTTTTCAATAGCATTGCGAAGGAGGCATCAATCTTCAGCATCGTGACCGTGGTCACGATGATAGAAGCAGAATCTCATAGTATCTCGATGTTCTGGGCCGGTCCGCATCTTCGGAGGTTGGGGGAGTTGGTCTTGGATCTATATCAAAACTTCTCCCCGGGTGGCATGCAAGGGCGTATAGTTGTTGAAATGCCTCGAAGGAGATCGCTGTCGATTACGCCATGGTGGGCTAGGAGATCGGCAGTTCCGAAAAGGGCTTCCACCTTTATTCTTTCTAGGTGGAGAGCGAGAGCGCCGTCGGTAGGACTCCCTTTTCGAGGGAGGGTGCTCCTTATTTAACCTCATCTAATCATCATTGATGGGGGAGGCTTCGGCAAAGGCTTCTTCGATATTGGTATACTTCCTCACCTTCTCCAGCATATACCATTGAAGTCTTTTGGATAGAACTTCACCAATGACCTCTTCAGATCGTTTCTCTACAATCCAGTCATAAAAGCGAATATCGCGATCGACTGATCAAGATCGCAGACTTCCAGGATAGCCGTGTTGAAATGGCTCGGATAGCTGTGGATCATATCACTATCCCTTTGATGGATGGTGTACAGATAATCAGATCACTTCTACTGCCTGTGGCTGCTGATAAAATACACTACCAGAGATCGGCTCAGCTCGTCAAAAGAATGAATCGAGCCAAGCTTCAGATTTGAGTACCATTGCCAAGCTGCCCCCTTGAGAGTGGCAGGGAATGCCTGACAGAGAGTAGCATCCGATGCTCCTTGAAAGAGCAAAGTTGCCTTGAAAGTTTCAATGTGATCGACGGGATCGACAGTCTCGTTGTAGGTCTCGAGCTGAGGCAGCTTGAATTCAGGGGGCGGCAATTCCCATAGAATCCTCTTGTCAAATGGAGGCTCGCCGCTAAGACCGTCAAAAGGTTGAGAAGAGGAGACCTTATTCAGAGCTTCGAGTTTTTTATCGAACTTCCAAAGCTTTCTTTCAATCATCAAGTTCCGGTTGGTGAGGGCCTCAGACTGCTGGGGAGAACGGTGGCTGGGAGTAGAACCGTGCCTTGATTGTAGGCTAAGAGATCGTGGATGGGGTCGCTCCCGCCCGGAACTTTGTGGAGATGACAGTGTGGGTGCGACTTGCTGAAAGGATGTCGACGGCTGGATTGGTGCCACCACTGGTAACGCGAGTGGGACTGCTAAAGGCATCGGTTGCACCATTGAGGGTGAAGCAGGAGCAGTCAAATTTGGCTACAGCGCCATTAAGGAAGATGCAATCATTGTTTGGATCGCTTGGACAGCGGTCGCCACGGAGTGGATCTGCTGAAGGAGTAAGTTAAATTGGTCCATGGTGACATGGGCCGATTGGACGGGTGGAGAGACTTCCACCGCAGAGGGCTGAATGTGATCATCAACCCTCAGGTCCGATTGCTGTGAGGTGGTGACCTCAGCGACGTCGTTGAGACGGGACGAGATCTTTTTCGGAGCCATTGTTATTTGTTGTGGATTGATTTGATCTTTAAAGATCGGACGATCAGCTTTTCATAGAAATTATAGTAGGCTAAAAGTTTAGCCGGCCCTTTCTCTAGCGCCAATCTGTTACTGCTGAAAATTGTTGGCTTCAGAATTGGAGGATTGGCTCCATGCAAATAAGCTTGAGAGTTTGCAAAATAAAGTCTGGACCGAAAGATTTTGTCTCTGGCGAGGATCCTACGATGCTTAAATCAGAAATAAGCAAGAGCTAATTTCTTTTGAGAGAATTTTTTTTTTTACTTAAGTCCTTGGGGTTCGTAGTATTTATGGAAAAGTTTTACACAATGGTTATGTCATTCCGCTGATTTTGGATTGCTAATCTCGTCGTGGTGAGATTTCTGAGAACCTTTCGAACGAAATGACGGTTGCTGGTATGATTAGAATTTTTAATTTATCATCGATGATTTTGGGCGAATAGGTGACAGTCTATTTACGACCTGATTACAGTTGTATTGTGGTTAATCCGTGGAAGATTTTCTTTATCCGAGGTGATTTAAAAATGATAGATGTCAGCCGGAATGTTTCTATAAATATTGAGTTACGTCGGCCCTTCGACATTAGTCATATGTTCAAAAAATATTATAATAATATTCTAATCCACATTTTATAATGTGGCGGAGTTGTTTGGATTGGATTTGACTTGCATGCATAACCCCAACTGTCCATGTCACACAAGGTGACAATAATTGTGAAGGCCCATGGGATGGCATGCTGTATGATACCTTGGAGCTCATACAAATACAACTTTGTGTGATGCACAGACGGCTACGACTGTAGACCTGGAGCTCAAAACTGAGCTAAAGAGAAAGCAAATGCCCTAAAAAATTAAAACTGCCATTGTGACCTAAAATAAAGCAATGTTAAGCTATGTTTTATGTAACACAAGTAAAAAAATTTAGATTGAAGAGGACCTTGTATCTGCCTGACTTTGTACCTGACATTGTGCGGCCCTATGCTGATATTCCAATCACCGGGTTTCAAATGACAGAAAGAAAGAAAGCAACCACTGAAAAATTAAATACAGGTTTTTTAAGAGAAACTAAGTTTTTCATTGACCACCAACATTACTAGATATATATACTCAGGAGCGGTATTTGACAAAAAGATGAAAAAAATTCTGACACCTTACACTGAGAACAAGGAAATAATGTATGTTTGATGAACCCAATGCTGTGGCCGTGAACTAATGGATCCAATGGTATTCCCTTTTCAATGTTTATGGGGTACCAACGCTATCTTCTCCTGTTGTTATTCTTATTGAATGGCAGTCAAAATTCAGTCTCATTCAGAATTAAGAATAAAATTTTCTTCATGAACTCGTATTAGTAAACAAATGTATAAGAACAGATGCCTGAAGGCAAAGAGGACATTTGATCAGATACTTTGGAATAAAGAGAGAAAAAAAAAGAAAAAAAAGGTTTCCATGGAGCTAAGCCCCACAGCTACCTGGGCGTAAGAAAAATTGAAATATACAAACAACATGTAAACAAACAACCTCCTGCCAATCTCAAGCCATCAATCCAAGACCTTGCCTTGTTTGCACAGCAGCACCTGATTCTTGTATTGCCATTTTGGTGATCAAAGTATCTAATGGCCAGAAATATTGCTATTGAACCACGACACTTCACCGGCCTTCATGAAGATCTTCGGAGAAAACTGCTGTTCTGGAGATATTGTCATTGTCAAAAAGGCTCAATCCTGAGAAAGGTCCAGAAGAGAACATCGAGGAAGTGCCATCAGACTCGTAGGTCATTGAAGACTGCCTGACATTTGGGCGAGCAGATGGAGCTGGCAAGGTATCCTGACATTCTATGACACGTTGCACCATTTTAAGGGACTGAACCACTTCACCCATTGTGGGCCTCTGGCTCGCCTCAGGTGCAACACAGGCTGCTGCAATTGTGCAAACTCGCACAAAGTCATCCTTTGGATAGTTACCTGCAAGTCTTGGATCTGCAAGCTCTTCTAATCTATCCTTGTCTCGAAGAATTGGCTGAGCCTGCAGGTTATAGGACAAGCAAAGGAATTATCACTATCCAGTCAAACTAAATAAGCAGAATGAAATAACACAACCAAGTATTGGCGGGTAATACAAGATGATTGCAACAAACAAAATTTACGTGAAAATGTTTATCGAAAAAAATCACCAGGAACATCCATTCAACTATCAGCAAATGAACAACTTGGTGCATATGAGGGCATTCTTTTTACTTTTAACATGTGTCCTCCCGAGTGCTCATGTGTCATTTCATTCAAGCGTATGCCTTAATGTCTGAGAGTGCCACTCTGAGTTTGTTTGTGCAAATAAGCGTATAATTCTGATCTTATAAATGATCAAGAAAGTTTATGGATGCAACGTTAAGAGAGAGAGAGGGAGGGAGATGGAAAATAGATCTCACCCAAGTTACAAGGTTTTCCTGGCCAGATGGTTGCGACATATCCACAGGCTTTCTTCCCGTCAGCAGTTCAAGTAGAACCACTCCATAACTGTATACATCACTCTTTACTAAAAGATGTCCAGTCATGGCATATTCAGGTGCTACATACCTGAAAAATGACCATCTTAAGTTTGACGACAATAGTGACATGGCACAAGAGAAAAAAACAATTCAAAAGAAAGGAAACAGACAACTCACCCAAATGTTCCCATCACACGAGTTGAAAGATAATTTGCCCGACCTTCAGGTGCCTGTTTGGCCAGACCAAAATCAGAGACCTTGGCATGAAAATTATGCTCTAGCAATATATTTGATGCTTTGAAATCCCTGTGGATCACACGGGGTTGGGAGTCCTCATGAAGGTAGGCTAACCCTCTAGCAGCATCAAGAGCAATCTTCATTCTCGTGTCCCAATCCAAGGGGCAGTTAGCTCCCAAGGGACCTGAAGAGAAAATAATTAATGTCAGCATCATATTAGGTTTTCACCCCAATGAAAAGGTCAAATGGAAACTTGCAACCAAAAAGAACTTTCAGAGCTGGCCATAAGTAATACCATGAAGCCAAGATTCTAAGCTTCCATTTGGGACAAGTTCATAACAAAGAAGGTTCTGTGATGAGTCACGGCTGCTGTAGTAACCAACTAGTTTCACAAGATTTCGGTGATGCAGCCTGCTCAGCATCTCAACCTCAACCAAGAATTCTTTATCTCCCTGGTGTCCTCCACAGCTAAGCTTTTTTATGGCAACAGCAGTACCATCACTTAAAACACCCTTGAAGACACGGCCAAACCCACCTTCTCCAAGAACACTTGCAGGCTCAAAGTTATTTGTTGCTTCTTTGAGCTCTTCGTAAGCCAGGAACCGTACACTGGTGGGATGACAAAGTGACCCTTCTAAAGAAACAGCATCCGCAGTTCTCGGCTTTGCTGCATGAATATGATGCAGAAAGCATTAGACAGTGGATAATAATCATGTATGTCATAGCATAAGAAATTAGAACCTAGTTTCAGTCCAGATTCTCTAGTAATTCTAGGAGGGTTGTACGGAATCTTATTAAAAGCATGATGGTTAGATGCTAAAAATGAATGGCTATCATTGACCCTTTTCACATATGACTGCATACATCTCTTTGTTAATGAATGACAGAAATTAAACCAGGACATCCACTGTCAGTTCATTAGCTTTTAACATGCTGCTTCTTTGCTATGGCTCCTTAAAAAGTCTTTTGCTCCATCCTTTTAAGTTACCCTGGGCTCTTCTGTCATCCACTGAAGTGAATAGGTGTGTTTTTATTTTTTCTCTTGAATAGTTTCATTAAATTATTTTAGTTATTTGGTGGGGGAGAACATCCTTCATAATTAGTGTTTTTCTCTCAAACTGAAATAAGAACAGCATTAGGTGAGCTGGTTTGACAGTAGCCTCCTACAGTGGGCTCATGCGTTTGTTTTTCGTAAGGTGGCAAGATGGGGACAATTGGTGCAATAAAGGAGCATTTCAAAATCGTGATTGGATGTGGATGCAGCATAATGGGTTACAACTATGGGTTAGTTGAGGCTTATGAGGTGCTCTCTAGCAAATACACTGACACGCGCATGAATGCACGCACGTGCGCTCACACGCACAAAGACAGAGAGTATTTCATACAATTTCGAGACCCATGTTCTCAAACATTTTGCTATTATGTGATTAATGAGTAATAATGTGAAATGACAAAAAATGAAGTCGTAAGGAACTTTCGAACTGTTTTGTGTGTCTAATAATTCTGGTAATTAAGAAGGCCCCAACTTAAGAATCACGAAAATAAAAACATTCAGGTGTATGTGGCCAAAAACATGCTAGATATTATTACAAATATTTATATTAAGCTTATGAGTTGCAATGTTATATGATATAGCGATGGATAGCTAACTACATGGCATGGGCATACGTAGAAAAGATCACATGAGACTCAAATAAGAGTGAAGTTTTATTTTGGGCAGTAAAAGAAGATGGAAGAAAGATAAAAAAAGTCAGTGGAGAAAGGAAGTTGTGACAGAAGATATGTCAAAGCTTACCTAAACAAGGAAGCAACCCTTGATAGAGAAGTGGACTACAGATTCATGTTCAGTGGCCATAATGATCAAGAGTTGAGAGTTGACACAATATGCACACCGTATCATACTTGAAAAGAAGCAAGGCATTGTCAAAATCTAGCCAAGCCATACAAAGATACGTGAAGGAAGCATGACAGTTTTTCATCTATCATTTGGTTCTTGATGGGACGTAGATATGTTTTGAACACTTGATCCAGAGTTTTGACACTTTAATATAGCAGCATAGCATAACGGAAGCTTCATATGTTGTTTATGATGACTACAATCCAACTGATGCATTGCATTATTTAACAAGTTCTAACCAAAAACTAACATAAATATGCTTAACAACAATAAGCCCAAATTACAAAGAGAAATTTACTATTCAACCCAGTTCATTAATTCGTTTGCAATAAACTTTTCACATGAAATGTATAATATGTTAAGAGAAAAGATAACCCATCAACATAAATTCCATGTAACAGCACTTTAACTCGCATGATAATGTATTTCAATAATCCACTATAATACAAGCTGATACAGACCAATACTTACATCGAGGCATTACATACCCATGTACCATGCAAGTGTCCTTTCAACATGGTATATACTGTGTGGCAAGGTGTGATAATGTGCCAGCAGCAAGTTTAATCATACGTCTCTTTGTGTGCGCGAAGCATGCAAGTGTTTTCTTTAGCCTTTTTGGCACAATTTCCTAGTCATTCACCATTCAAACTTTCAAAGATTGTAATCCTAGTTTGCTGATCTTGCTATAATCCTTTTTTTCGCTTTTCTTACTCAAAGTAATGTCTCATAAATGTTGAGTTCTAAAACATTATGGCGGATGCACAAGGGTAGATAGAATACATCCTTTCCTTCAATTGTTGCCTTCTTAAAGCATCAGTGCTTACCTAAAGCCTGAATTAAATTCTATGAGTTATTAGGTTGATGTGAGAAGTGGAAATACAAACAGGTAATACCATAATACAGATAAATGTCAACTAATAACTGGAACTTGAAATACATAATTAAACTGATTTAAACAGCACCATTGTAACCTGATTTAAACAGCAAAACAAAAACTTAAATGCATACGTGTTTCATTAACTGGTATCCTCTTCCTCCCTTTGCCAGACATGCATGAACAGATTATAAGCACGATTATGAAGGCAATGATTACAACACCAGCACATATGCCAACAATAATAAGCAGACTTGAATGTTTTTTGTCTCCACCATCACTACTTGGCATAGGCAAATGGGGCATTGCAGGCGGTGAAACTGTAGGTAACATAATCGGTGCTGAAGCTGGAAAACACCACAAGTGATAGGAATCAACCATCTTAGTAGAAAGTTGGTTATTATTAATAGTCCTAATAATAGCAAACACAGTAATATACAGGACTGAGTAACTATGAAACAGTTGATCCTAAACACTCAGTAGGAAAGAACAGGCAGTATGGAATGGAGATAAGCATAGCAAACATATACCAAGGTAATAAAGACACATTTCAGTTAGTCTGGTCATGCCCAATGTTATCTAATGACCACATGTTGGAATGTTGCCACAATAATTTTTTTCAAAGAACCAAACTAATTTTAATCTACGACAAAGAGGATTAAAAGCAGCCAGAACCCTAAAATAACCTTAGTTGGCTTTTGTAATACTAAGCTGAAAGAACTAATCTTTATTTACAATACAGGGGATTAAAAGAAGAAAGAACCCTAGAATACCCTTAGTTGGTTTTGCAATGTACTGAGCTAATATAGCGCATAAACTTCCTTAAACCACACATATCATGCATTAAAATATGTTTTTTTTTTAAAAAAAAATACAATAAGCTTGTTTTTAACCACTGAAGAGAGTAAGTGTACCCAAGACCTTCCAACTTCTACCTCTTTCAAAGTAGAAATGACATAGATATCTGAAGAATGAGCAGCTTGACCTCATGTCTCTACATGCAAAAACAGAATTTTTGTTTATCTAATATTGCTTTCTTATATACGTTCAAAAGTATATAAGGTGAACCAAATTATGGGTTATCTGAAAAGGTTGAATACAAGGTTCACTCACCAATACCTTAGCAGTACCATACGGTATGCACGGTAGGGTATGGTATAGTTCCTGTACTGAGACACACTTTTCTCACACTCAGCTAATGTACCTCTCAAAATTGGGTGGTGCACATTGGTATAATACAGAACCAGGCAGCACCTATTGGTTCTGCCTGGTCCAAGCCACTTTGGTCCCTGCACTGTACTGACCTCAATTATGAGTACAGTATGGTATGCCTGGTACAGACGGCATAAGTTGATACAGCACACTATTTGGATATTCAAAAGAGTACTACCAAATATATCGGGTACCAAAATACATGGAAAAACAATGGATTTGGGTGATCTGAGCTTAAATCATTAAATATCATTTTTACATTCCAATGGTTTGGCTGCTTCGATGTTTTGATGGTTCATAAACTTGATTTTTGACTTTTGAATTGGCTTTATTTATCGATAGCTTGATATGGTTGGGAAAATGTTCAAGGAAAAAAAAAAGATTTTTCTCTTATATATAATAGCAGGAACATGATAATAACACCATTAGAATATCATGAGAAGAGATGGAAGGATCATACCCTTCATAAATCGATAATGGATTGATATTGGAATATTATTGTTTAAACATAGGTGGCATCAATGACTGCAGGATATGCTTGTCTCCTTATAATTGGTGAGATTCCAGTAGAACTGACTTGTATTAAGCATATATCTTATAGCGGGGTTCATAGGGTTGACTATGTTCAAAACTCTCCTTTTCTGATGATTTTCTTTTTCACTCAATAACTTTCTGTTTACTTTGTATTTATCAGATATTTATTTTCACAAAAATATATTGGTTTATGGCTGTAGCATAACCATGAAACAAGACATACAAAAATTAGTGGAAAATATATATAAAGTTGCATATTTTGTTTTTGCAGTAATATATATGTGCGTGCACCCGTGTGTGTGTGTGTGTGTGTGTGTGTGTGTGTGTGTGTGTGTGTGTGTCTGTGTGTGAGAGAGAGAGAGAGATGCTATGATAGGCATGCAGCAAAAAATGATGTCAAAAGGTGCAGTTAATCATCCAGATACTGGAGTAAGTTCATATCCAGATGCAAGGAGTAACCATGAGTTTGAATTTCCAAAACAACTCATATCATGAATTAAAGATTTTTCAACACCATGAAATGAAGTGAATGATTACCAGGAGGAGTAATTGGCTTGAACCAAGTAAAATTAAGAAGCCTGTAGTGTCCAATATGAACCCTATGCAAGGCAAGTGAAGAATTCATTGCATAAACTTGATCCTTAGAGAAACTTATCCCAGTCTGTGGGGCTATGTTCATTGTAATATTTAGCCCCGATGCACCAACAACATAGAAGTTAACGACCTCAAATTGAGAAACTTGCAAACTGAGCTGAGAAGCCAGTTCTTGAAGAAATTCAGTAATCCGGTTTGAATTCAGAGAAGCATTCAGAAGAAACAACTCAACTTTCACAGGGTACACACAGCGACAATCTTGAGCACCTTGTCTCTGCACCATGTTTGGCCCACAACATCCTGCTCCAACACAAAGACCATGATAAATGCTTAAAGTTGAGGTAAACAAACTGAAAGCTAAATGATCCGCATTTGAACCACATTACATGTAGATGAGAAGTAACCATGATGATTCAACAAGATTCCATGGTTAAATATCTGACTCATACCCAAACTTATCCAATCTGCCAGCCGGTGACCAGGAAATCTCCCCAAAGCCAGATATGTATTTCAGAAGGGGAAAAAAAAATACAATTCATACCAACAAGGAGTAATGATATTAAGCACAAAATTTGTTTCAAATATCACCAAAAAAATTTTATCAACCAACAACTAATATAAACTTTCATTGGAAGTGGATTCCTTGCTTAATTTTTTTCAAAGAACTGGGGGAGAGAGAGAGAGAGAGAGAGAGAAATGAAAAACAAATGTACGACAGGCTTGGTGAACCAAAGTTCATTCTTTCAGAAACATGAAAATATGGATATACCAAATCCTTATATAGTCCTCGCATTTTTACCTAAAGTAAATGTCTAATGGATTGTCTATTTGTGTTTGTTATATGTGTCATATCCACTTATACGTTCATTATATGAATCATATCCCATTATGTGTTCGTTATATGTTTCATAATCTAGCAATTATTATTGCAAGGATATTTAACTTATTGTTTCATTTCTGCATTTGTTGTATGTTTCATATCCTAGTAACTATTTTCAGTCGCCTATAATCAAGCTTTCCTATTGATAAGATGCTTAAGTCATTGATAAACTTAGACCTACGGTTATACATATGGCTCACAACAGAAAGCATTGTAGTATTAGTGCAAGAATTTAAAAAAAGAAAAACAATGGCATCAGGAGTTCATTCATCCTGCAGCCCTAAAGGTTTGAATGCTCAAACATCAATGTCATCTATCTCAGTAATTGAACAAATAGTATTCAGCAGGAATGGAAATCGCTAAAGCTTTCAACATAGAATGTTAGAATAATTCAACTCATCGTGTTTTCAACTTTACCAGAGTGAGGAGATGGAGGTTCTACCAAACCAGAAGGAACTGAGCTAGAATTGGAATCTCCAGGAGCGGAATCCTCAGCAGGGGAAGGTACAAGGGCTGACCCAAGCACAGGATGGTTGTTGCGCTGCATTGAACGATCTGATAGTTGTGATGAACTCAATGAGGGATGATCCTTAATTGTTAGTGAGCCATAATCCGGAGGGGCCAGGACTGGTGAAGGTGCAATTTGCAATGAAGAATGCTTCCTGTGTCTTCTATCAATCAGAGGAACACTCACTGGCAAAGGGTGTTCAAACTTGGCAGAGGCAATCCTAGAATGGACTGGATTCCATCCACCTACAGGGGAAGCAGCTGGAGCTACCACTGTTGCTTCTTGTTTATGGCTGCTTAAGTTTGCCTCAGCAATGAGTTCCAAATACAGTCCAATCACCAAGTAATTCAGCACCAAGATTCTTGAGAGACTCTTCAGCAATTCTGCAAGTTCAAAATTAAGGACAATTAACAGCAATCGGTATAATGAGAATACTGAGAAAGCAAATCTCTCGATCAGAAATCTGTTTCTTTTTCTTATTGTGTAATATGAAACCGCGTTGCACAGAATGAATCAGTTGAAGGAAAAGCAAATCTCTCTCCATCCTTCATAACTAGAAGCAGAGTGAAGTTTCACCTTTCTTTGCTCGAAAACCGAAAGGACAAGAAAACTTCAATGGCCTACTTAAGTATAAGTCACAAAATGTTTATAATATTATTCATAACCAAAAGGGAGATGTCGCAATAGGGCTTCAAACCGCTTGTATTAAGTTGTGCCATGAAGTGTGACATTGACAACAGTTAGATATTTGAATACGCTCCTGAGAATTTCCATATCCTATCAGTTCAGATAAAACACGAAGAGATGGAATTGCAAGACAAACTCCCGATCAACAAGAACAGAGCTCATGCAGGGATTGGATGTCCACAAAATTTGCTCCTTTTTTTTTTTTTTTGATCTCTCAAAGCAAAACCAAATCCCTCGGCAAGAAACACACGCTAAATCAACAAACCCCTAGAGCAAAGGCTGGATTAATTCATCAAGAAAGACGAACAAAGATGCGTGCTACCACCAATGCTTCACATTCGCATATTTGCTTACATAAGCACGCGTACAAACAAAGATTTGGTTCTACAAACACTAAAAAAAAGGAAAAATGATCAATAAAACACCCGAGATCAAATCAAACCGAGAAAATTCCCACGGCAGAAGCTGGAACAGTACCTCTACAGTGACAAATCCTCGACGAATCCCCGAAACTCCTCATCCTCGATCCCGTCCCAATACGAACGACACGGATCTACCAAGCCTGGCGAGATCAATCCGGTGATAGACAGGGAGGGCATGGAGTGTCGGTGGAGCTCTGGGGGAGGCTAGAAGCGGGGCCCGGCGGTGTCGGCGAGCGGGGACGGATCGATAGGGGCCGAGATCGCGCGAAGCGGAGCTCGAAATAATGGATTCGGCGACGCGGAACGCGACGATCTGAGAGGAACCGGAGATCTCGCGTCCATGGGAGGGAAGTTCGAAGCGCAAGTAGTTAGGGTTTTGGAGCTTTGGCTTCGAGCTCCGTCCGCTTTTGCGCCTGCGCTTTTTTTTTTTCTCAGTCTTTTTTTCTTTTTCTTTTTCTTGATTTTGGTCGGAATCGAGACCAAGCAGAAGAAAGTAGCGGATGATGAGATTAAAGAACCGGTTTCAAGCGTTAGTTTGGGCAGTTGATAGATACACTCTGCTCTTTTGTAAAATGCACCCTCCTTATTTCTTTCTCTTTATAGCATATTAAAGTAAAAGAAATTGACACATATCTAGTTTATTTTTTTTAGAGTGCCAAAAAAAAAAAAAAAAGTTACGTTTGATACTAACCTTCCTAAATCTTTTTTGTTTTCTATTTATTAATATCTAGCACGACCAACATCTTTGCTTGGTATAAAGTTATGCAGAAAGTCCTTCGGTAAAAATATATCCCTTTCAAATCTAATAATTTGAATATTGACTACGTCTAGAAATAGAATTAAAGATGACCAAATGTCTACTAACTCAACTATTCAACCTCCTTCTAGTCAAACAATTGTTTAAGCATACAGCACTTTTTTAATATGCATAACGGATATTTTTTAAAAAAGGCATGCTATAAATATTTTACTTTTTCTCCATCTAATCCATAATTCATGTTTAATCTAACGATAAATTATTTCAAACACAAAAGTGAGTTTGTTTTTAACGATTCCCGCATGCAAATTTAACAGCTATCCATGGCCAAAAAATGTATGGAATCTATCAATAAATTAACTAAGACATATAAGGACATCTAAAGTTGCCGACTTCGGAGGAACAGCTTGCAATAAAACCGTATTCTCTCCATGATTAACGGGTCAACATGTGTTTGGTGTTTTTTTTCTTTTAGGAAAAAGTTTCTGATCCCTAGCCTTTGACAAAACAGAATGATTCATTTATAACAAGTACTACATGATCATCAATTTAAAACTATTTTATAAATTATAAGTAGTGAATGCTTCCAAGCCTTTTAAATATTTAAATTCTAAAATATCTGCCAAGAATATCTGGCCGACTAGAGTTATATACCTAATTTTGGATCACTCACATTTGTCAAGCTAACAAGGGAATTTTGTGGACACCTAAGTGCCGTATCTTTTAATTCTTCTTCCCATAAACAAGATATTAAACTTGATATTACAAGACGTGGCCTTTTTTTATTGTTCGCATCTTGGATGTTGGAATTTAGAATATATACGGCCCATCAAATAAGAGCATCGGCAAGCAGGGCCCACGTTCGTTTAGGATACTGCTGCAATGTAATAATACCCAGCTTTTGAGGCATGGGTTGACCGGTGATGTCGAAAGAGTAACTGGGACTTGAGTGGAGGCCGCGTGGGCATATCACCTTGCGTCTTTGGACGTTTGTACCGTATATAGGATAAAATATTAAGTATCCACTGAGGATAAGATTAAATCCATCCGCGAGACCACAACCGAGCTTATTGGAAGGACACCTCCTTCCATGACACCGAAGAGCACTTTGCAACCGTGGCACCGTAAGAGAAATCTCAAATAAAATAGTTACACAAGGTGTATGTGGCTTCTTGGCTGGTCTGTTTATTGGTAGATCTGCTCGCAAGCCGAACGATTCATCAAGTTTGCTCAAGTTCAGAGCATTATAGATTGATCTAGGCCTAGATTTGAAGTCCAACAAACTGGATAAACCTAAAAAATTAAGCACTCTTGTTAAACGGATCTTATATAATATATAATATGTATCGTTTATGTATGCCCCAGTCCATTCATGGGCTATAGATTTAGGTCTTCTACATCGATTGAGGGCATCTCCTCACCACAGCCATGCCTTCAGAGCATCATCCAATAATCTCTTGATCTCATCAAAGTCTTCGGTTGATGCTGGAGGTCCTCGACGCTATAATAAATATGCTTGGATCGATGGCTGCTCAATGGGATCACCGGGGAATGGTGACTTACGTATGATGGTTTATTGGGGCCTCAAACAATGAGGTGTAGTGGATCTAATGACTGGAAAATGCAGAAGAAGCAATTTTGCAACCTTGCACTCTTGCTGCTTGTGCTAAAGCTCCAAGGAGAGCAAAGACCCCATTCCCAAGCGAGTCGTGTGGATGCTACCCTACTTATGGATATGCTTGATTTGGCCAAGATCTTCTTGGGATGCTGATGATCCGTGTATGTTCAAGCCCGACAATTGGATCGGGGTTGGGGAGGAGTGGGGACATAGGCCATCGGAAAGCCTGAGGTTAAGCTCGAAGCCCGAATCCTAGGCCTGGAGATTAAGCCAGGCCGGAATAGCTCTTGAGGTAAGCCCAGCCCAAACTTGGCTCAGCCCCATTGAACAGGTATGTCTTCGTTGAATGCAATGTACGGTGACAAGCGGTTACTGGGAGGTTATAAGATAAGGAAACTCTTTCTATACGGACGGCTAAGCTCCACGGATATTATTCGTGGTTGGCTCTCGCGTGTGATTGAAGTAAAAATTTTTTTTTTTTGGAATGCCGCACTTTAATTCCGTACGAAAGTCAATGTCGAGCAATATCTATAAAACTATACCGCTCGTGAGAATTTTCTTACAAGACAATCATATGGCCCTTTTTTTTTTTTTCCTCTCTGCAGAGGCTTCGGCCCCCTTATGGGAAAATGTCCCATAAACCTCCCCAGGCCATGGATCAAATCCAACACTTCGGCGCATCAGTGCCTGTGATTTACACTTGCATGTTTGTTACAACAGATGCAGCTCATAGGAATGAATGACTCATCTTATCAGTAAGTTGAACCTCATCCTGTGTATATAACAATACTCTACATAGGAGTATCTTAATGTCGCCAACTAAACTTTCTTTTTGTTATACCACGTGGAATCAAAACTCAGCCAACTCAGCTTTCTTTATTGTGTCATATGAAATCAAAACTCAGCTTTCTTTATTATGACAATCTAAACTTGATAAAAAAAAAAAAAAAAAAGAGACTCCTCTCCCCATCTCCGCCCGCGACGGCCCTCCTTCCCCTTCTCCTTACCACCATATGTCACCGATCTCCACTATTCGAAGAACAGGGGTGGCGCGGGCAGTTGGGAGACCGAAGTATGATGTCGGAGGCACGAAGCAGCGACCGACAGGGTGCGATGTCGAAGGCACGGAGCAGCAGCCGGAAGATGGTGCAGGTGACCATCGGAGGAACGAGAGCGACGCGAGCAATCGAAAGACCAAGATGCAGTGCCGGAGGTGTAGAACAGTGATTAGAGCACCGGGTGCAGGGTACCGGAGGGTGGTGGCACGGACAGGTGAGGGCGCTGATGGAGGCGGTTACTGAAGGCACGTGGAAGGACGGCAAAAAAATAATAAATAAAATATTAAAATAAAATATTAAAAATATTAATAATTTATTATTTTTTATAAAAAATAAAATATATAAAAAAATAAAAATAATATAAAAAATTAGAGATCAATTTTGTAATCAATTTTAAAAATTTAAATATTATAAAAAATAAATAACAATCAATTTTGCAATTAATTTTTAATTAAAAAAAATTAAAAATAATTAGTGATCAATTTTATTAATAAAAAATATTTAATAAAATTAAAGATCGATATGTTAATTAAAAAATTAAAAATAATTAGAGATCGATTATATTAATAAAAAAATTTAAAAATAAATAGTAAATGATTTTGCGATCAATTTTTTAATAAAAAATTAAAAATAATTAGCGATTAATTTTGTGATCAATTTTATTAATAAAAAATATTTGAACAAAATTAGCAACTAACTTTATGATTGATATATTAATTAAAAAATTAAAAATAATTAACGATCGATTTTGCAAACAATTTTATTAATAAAAAATTTAATAGTGATCGATTTTGCAACTAATTTTAAATTAAAAATTTAAAAATAATTAGTGATTGATTTTGAAACTGATTTTATTAATAAAAAATATTTTAATAAAATTAGCGATCCATTTTCTAATCGATATATTAATTAAAAAAATAAAAATAATTAGTGATCGATTTTGCAATCTATTTTATTAATAAAAAAAATTAAGAATAAATAGTAACTGATTTTGCGATTAATTTTTTAATTAAAAAATTTAAAAATAATTTACGATTGATTTTATGACTAATATATTAATTTAAAAAATTAAAAATAATTAGCGATTGATTTTACTCTCAATTTTATTAATCAAAAATTTAAAAAATAATTAGTGATTGATTTTTGATCAATTTTTTAATAAAAAATATTTTAATAAATTTAGAGATCAATTTTGTGAATGATTTTAATGATCGATTTTATGATCGATTTTGCAACTGATTTTAAAAAATAAAATTTCATAAAAAGTTTAGTTATTTTTTTAATTTTTTGATTTTTTGGTCGCTAATTCTGTTACAAATATTATTATTGATCGATTTTTAGTTTTTAACAACTGATTTTTCGATCGCTAAAATTTTTTTTTAAAACATTTCCTGAGATAGAAAAGGGAGCCGTGATGGGACGATAAGGGGATGGGATGGCACCGACGGACATGAAGAAGATAAAAAAAATTTTAAAAAAATTTATTTTATAAAATAATAAAAAAATATAATATATAAATAAATACATAAAATATTAAAAATTAAAAAATATTTATTATAAATATTTATTATTAAAAAATTTTAATAATTATGTGAGCGTGACTTTGACTAACTAGTTACTCTTAATAATTAGATACAAACTTAAATGCGGTGATTGGTTGGTCTTTCTTTCCATCAAATACTCAAAGCAAAAGAATGAAAATGCTCCCGCAAATGGATCCATGACACGTGCAATCCAAGCTGTTGATAAAATATTGTGAGCGGTGATCTTTTAAAAGCATAAAGTATGAACTAACTAATGCAATTATAGATCAAAAGGTCAGAGTTTTCTTCAATTTTGAATTGAACTAGAGAGATCCGGTTCATCAACCATGGCTGCCCATATAACATGCGGTAGCAATGATTTTGATGATCATCAATAAAAAAACATTAGACTTGAATCCTAATTTCATTATTTTTTTAATTATTTTTAAAAAATTCAAGCTGAATGAATTAAAAAAATTCTTTCTTCTCCCGGATTATATCATATGGACATCATATTTGCCAATAAACATAATAATCCGTCTTGTTTAGATGACCCATTTTTTTTAGATGGACGATATCTAAAGCCATATAACTCTCTGGGGGTGTATTGCACCACAGAAGATCCGAATCTAACTAAAAATGGTTTAGCAACTTAGCATACAACCAATTTCATATATTGCATCAATTTTTGTTAACTGCATTTATCCTGTGATGCTTGGTGGAATATTAGCCCCTTGTCCATCAAATGGGCACTCTGTGATATTTCATAGGACTGAGTATGGGTCATATTGGATTGGATTGAGAGAAAAATTTGATCCAATCGAATTCAATCGGATTAAATAAATTTAATCTATTATCGATCATTTATCATATATAAATTGTTTAAAATCGATGTTAATGATTTGTAGCAAGTTTGGATGAATTATGTTAGTTTGTGCTTCAATGTTGATTCAATATTGATTTTAAGCATTAAAAATCAATGTACTATTTAATTCATATAAAAACTAAGATATAATAATGTCATAATATCTATAAGTCAATATATAATATATCATAATTACTAATTTTTAATTTTTAAATAATTTAAATATTGAAAATACTATATCGGACGGTCAAATTCAAGTTTGTATGAATTAAAAATATAAAAATCAAATCAAATCATAATTAATCAATTTTTTTATGAATTTAATCCTATTTAAGTCTTTCAAATGATCGAAATATATGTTTATCTGATTGAATTGAATAGGATTTTTTAGATTTTGGTTATTTGCTCAGCCCTAATATATTGTCCCTTATGGACAAAAAAAGTCGATCACTATATTAAATTAGTCGAAGACCAACGCATTGCGCAGAATAGATAATTACGGCCTATAGTGATTAAATTTTTTTAATAATAAATATTTTAAAATTTTTAATATTATTTATTTATTAATTAATTATATATAATATATATATTATTTATAAAATGATATTTTATTTTTTCATATTCTTGTATCTTCTATGTGCCTCCCAATACCGCTACAACCCCTTATCGTCCTACCACGATTCCTCTTCTCTCTCAACAAACATCGATCTCGATCGTACCCTCATCTCCTTCTTCTCATACCTTCTCCACGTCTATTGGTGCCGTCCGCTCCTCTTTTCTCTTGATAAATGCCGATCTCGATCGTACTTTCTAACACTCCTATCGACACCGTCGACTTTGGTACCATCACTAAAGAAAGAGAGAGAATTTTTTTTTTAATTTTTCTTTCTTTTTTATAAAATAATATTTTATTATTATTTTTTTTTTCATACCTTTTCCACGTCCATTGCTGTCACACCATGGCTTCCTTTCTCTTTCGACAAACATCGATCCTGATCGCACCCTCACCCCCTCATTTCTTTCCATGTCTTCTCTAAACTTTCGGAGGCTATTAAATATAGAGATTTAACTTTCAAATTGATAGAGTACTATACTTTATTTATAGATAATTTATTAGATCTGATCTGATAGATAGATTTAGATATAAAATATATATTTTTTAAATAAAATAATAAAAATATTATTTTTAAAAAATAAATTAATATATTATTATTATTAAAATTAAAAAATAATATACTATTTTTTTAATAATAATAAATTAATATTTTTAAAAAATATTATTACTATTTATAGTATTTTATTTTTTATAAAATAATAATTTTTTAAAATATTTTTTATCTCTTATCTTTTTTCTATTTTTATTTTTAAAATATTTTTTTTAATTTTTAAAATATTATTTTATTATTATTTAAAAATAATATTTAAATTATTATAAATAATAAAATAATAATCCATGTGGCATAATTAAAATCATCTGAGATGCTGAGATGGTAATACCATAATACTTTTCTATAGAGTATTATTTTTTATACCATTTTCACGTCCATTTCTGCCCCACCATGATTTCTTTTCTCTCTCGACAAACATCGATCTCGATCGCACCTCTGCCTTCTCATTTCTTTCCATGTCTTCTTCAAACTTTCGAAGGCTATTAAATATAGAGATTTAACTTTCAAATCGATGGAGTATCATATTCTATTTATAGATAATTTATTAGACTTGATCTGATCCGATCCAAGCTAATGGATTGATTTAGATTTTTAAATATATATTTTTTAAATAAAATAATAAAAATATTATTTTTTTAAAAAATAAATTATTATGTTATTATTTTTAAAATTAAAAAATGATATGCCATCTTTTTAAAATAATAATAAATTAGTATTTTTTTAAATATTATTACTATTTTTATAATATTTTATTTTTTAAAAAAATAATAATTTTAAAAAATATTTTTCATCTCTTATCTCTTTCATATTTTTATTTTTAAAATATTATTTTTTTAATTTTTAAAATACTATTTTATTATTATTTAAAAATAATATTTAAATTATTATAAATAATAAAATAATAATTTATATGATATAATTAAAATCATTTGATGCTGAGATGATAACATTATAATATTTTTTTATAAAATATTATTATATATATAATAGATAATAAATTTCTTCACAGGTTACTCATGTCGAGGCTGACCGGCATATCTTGAAAGTTAAGACAGCCTCAATCATTTTGAAGTTAACCGACATCAGTTAGTCTGTGCTGGTCTGGGGTTGAAGATTTACAAAATCAAGCCTCAATCATTTTGAACTTAACCGACATCAGTTAGTCTGCTGGTCTGGGGTTGAAGATTTACAAAATCAATTCTTTTGTACGTATATATTTTTATTGAGAGAAAAATCATATATATGGTGTCCGGCGGCAGCATCATGCTGGGAGCCTCCAATAGAACGTGTGGTGGCAAATTGTAATATGGGAAACTAAATATATAATAAATTATACCTTATTTTATCAAGTGAGCAATGAACTAAAAGAGTTGCTAAAAAGCTAAAAGCTAGTTTTATCATGAAATTTAAGACTCTTGCCACTGGTTTAGCCGGTCAGATTTATACAACTTTATCGTACATACACGAAGATTGTTTATATGATTCAAACACTTGATTTTTATATCATGATCTTACAATTGCACATTCATCCTAAAACTCAAACGAGTACCAAAGAAACTCATATACAATAAATATATATATATATATATAAAAGTAGATTGAACTCCACTCGAATTTCAATTCAAATTAGTTTAAATTTGATTGAATTCTCAATCATTGTATTAATACATATTCACATGCATGTACCTGAAAAGGTACATCTGAAAAAAAAATAGATGCATGCCTGGGTCTGAAATTTTTTTTTTCTAATTTTTTTACTTGAAGGAGTCTTTAGACTCAAAAAAATTTAAAAAAAAATCTTGCATCCCAAAAAAAAAAGAAAAAAAAAAGGCGCCTGCAGGTGCGGGGCTTTTTTTTTTTAAATTTTTTCGATCTGAACATGCCTTCAAGATGCCTGAAAGTGCTTTAAAAAATTAAAAAAAAAAATTTCAGACGCAGATGCATGTCTCTTTTTTTTTTCAAGTGTATCTTTTAAAACGCATGCGCGTAGATGCACGCTAATCCAATAGTCGAAGATCGATCGGATATAGACTGAGATCTGATCGAGTGGAGTCCAATCTATCTCTCTATATATAAAGAGAGATAGACTGGATTTCGATCGATCGGAGCCCAGCTTATATCTGATTGAATTTTCGATCGTTCGATGAGTGCGTATTTTCGAGCACGTGTCTGAAAAAGTGTGCCAACTGAAAAATGTCTGTACCTAAAAAAAAGAAAAAAATAAACCTGCCTGAAAAAAAAGCTGAAGCTGAAAAAAATTCAAAAAAAAATTTTGAATCTAAAAAAAAGCCTAAAAAAATTTTAAAAAATCTATAAAAAGGAAAAGAATGTGCTTTCTTTTCCTCTCTCTCTCTCTTTTTTTCAAAGTGCAGGATTTTGTTTTTGAATTTTTTTTTCAATTTTTTGGGCCTGAAGGCGCTTAAAGGTAAAAGAAAATTTTTTTCTACAAGACTGAAAAAGTGCCGCTTGAAAAAAAAAACTAAACGAAAGGATGAAGGGACGCCTTTTTTTTCAATTTTTTTTATTTTTTAAATTTTTTTAAGATCTGAAGATGCCTTCAGGCTTCACGCACCTTTAGGTCAAAAAAATAAAAAAAAGTTAAAAGATAAGTCTATGTTTTAAATTTTTTTAGGTTTTTTTTAGGCAGCATATCTATTTTTTTTGAATTTTTTTCAAATGTAGGCACGCCTGTATTTTTCAATCGGCAGTTTTTTTCATGCATGTATTCGAAAATGCATGCTGATCTCCGATCGAATATAGGTTGGACTTCGATTGACCGATATCCAATCTATCTCTTTCTCTATATATAAATAATTTTTTCTATATCTAACTTTTTTTACTCTAGATGTATCTCCCAATTCCTCTATCATACCACCAAAACTATCATAAAAATTCTTCAATTATTTTAAAAAGACATGCATTCAAAGATGCGTGCTGATTTTTGATCGTAGGTTGGACTTCGATCGATTGGAGCCAATTTATCTTTCTTTCTCTCTCTCTCTCTTTCTATATATATATATATATATATATATATATATAATTTTTTTTATATCTAAGATTTTTTTTAAAATTATTTTCAAGAAAAAAAATATATATATAAAGTCTCAGTCGCCTGCCGGCCGCTTGTTCAAAACGATCGAATAACTAAACACCCGCTTAAGGAGACTTAGCTACGACTCCCGCCGGCACAAAAAAACGCTAAAGAATCCTGGTACGCTTAGGAGAACAAAGAGAGGGGGAGTCCAGAGAAGAAAGGTCGAGATTGGGGCGTACAACGACTGAGACTCCACAACGCCCGCGGCGGGTTTGGTTTGCGGGATGGGTGGGAATAACAAAGAAGATGGCAGAATTTTTACCCGCCATTATCACCACCGTCGCCTCATCGTCATCACCGCCTTTCCCGGTCCGAGGCGGAGGGGGGCACGGGAGCCCCAACCTCTCTTTAACTCTAACTCTAACTCTAACTCTTAATCCAGATGATCGTTTGTATACCAATTCCACTCCGAGTCCAGAACCATTGCTCCCGAATAAAATCCCCCTTTGACTCAAACTCGTCGCCTTCATAGCTTCTCTCTCCGTTCCTTGGAAACGCGTCTGGAGAGCAGATGACCTAGGGTTTTTTATTGGGCCGCGAAGGTAAGGTTGTTCTCCTTCTGTTTCGTTGGTTTTCTTGACTGTTTGGCTGTTTGGATGAGGAACAGTTTCTCTTGTTGTTTTTCGTCTTATGATCTGGATTGTGTTCCTCTCTCTTGGACAGCGATGCGTGCTCTGAATTTGTTGGGAGTAATTTTGCTAAGAAAAAAAAAAAGACGGGATTTTCTTCTGGACTTGGTGAGTTTTACTCGGTTCGGGTCAAACGTTTCCTTTAAATGGGTTTTGAAGTAGATTTTCTCAATAGCCGGAAAATTTTAATTTTCTTCCCCAGGTGCATGTCATAATTTTAATTGGTTTTCCGGGTTCAGCTTGTGATTCTTTTTTTTTTTTTTGGGCTACATTCTTTGTTTTTGTTACACTTGTTGATTGTTTTTTTTTTTTTTAAATTATGGAATTTTCCTCGATTTATAGACGAGTTGGTTTTCCGGGTTTAGCTTTTGATTTTGCTTCCTTTTTTTAACTACATTCTTTGTTTTTTTGTTCCACTTATTAATTAGTTTTTTTTTAATGGAATTTTCTTCGATTTACAGATGAGCGGGAATGAGTTTTGAGATCTTGTTTGTGATTGTGTAGGTTGAAATCTTCTCAATGAAAGGTTTTGGGGTTTCTGGAAATTCTTTTGCAAAGAAACGGACTGCAAGGCGGCGTCGGCTGGACCTCCAATTCACACTGGAGGCTCGTGCTCGTGATGCCTCACCTCCCTCATCCACACCATCTTCAGATAATGCTAGCAAGCTCTCTCCTGCAGGCCCCGATGTCTCCTTCTGGAGGAAAGAATTTAATGTGAACAGCTCTGCCCCAAGGATTGCATCAATTAACAAGATTGAAGGCTTGGCTGCCCCGAAAAAGCTAAAGAAAGATGATGAAAAGTTTGGAGATCTTGAAGGGCTCTATCGAGATGGTAGTTCGAAAGGTGGTTTGTCTGGAAATTCCAATCACAGGAGAAGTGGGTCTGAGCTGAAGAGATGCAGCGAAGATGCCCTTGCTCCAGCTAACTGGAAGGGTGCAAGCAAGGTTACAGATAACTCCAAAATTCCATCAAGATCCACTGGTAGCAATGCTGGCAAGAGTGGTGATGATAGAAATAATGTGGGTCAGTCAATTGGAACTGCCAATGGATCAGCTGATAACAAGCTGAAAAAAGTGAAGCTCACTGTTGGTGGAGTCACCCGCACCATTCATGCGAAATCAAATTTATCGAACGAGAAGAGTGGCTCATCATCTGCGAAGCCTTCATGTTCTTCAGATGCTTCCCGGCGTCGGCTGAAGCTAATTCTTCTGGTACTGCACTTGTTGTTCTGTTGAATACTAGAATACTTTTGGTCCAAGAAGATGAACCAGAAGTATATTTGGCTTCTTTCGGTTTTTTTGAGCAGCATCCTGAGGTTAAGTTGATTGAATGAATATATTTCTGTTCTGCTTGAAGTAATAGCATGGATGGTTTCTGCTTACTTGGAGATCATGCATTAAGTATAATGACAAAATGTTGACTTTTTCCTGCTTCAGGATACGTCAGATGATGACCATCCTCCACCTGAAAAAGGAAATGGCTTGCAAGGAGCTCCACAGAAGGATTTTGGTGGTGGAGTCATTTCTTATGGGGCAAAGGATAATTCAGGAGCCAAGGCGGGAGAAGAAAGCCTGTCTGGAAAGCAAATGGACTTGCCACGGGGCAAACCCTTCTCTGAGCCTGTTTGCGAAAGCAAGAGGGCGCCCAAGCGACGAGCGTTAGATGGTGAATCTGATGATGGTAATGAAGATGATGAGATAGGCTATCTTGAGAGACTCAAAACCTCTAAGGTGAGCCCAGATTACAGTGGTGAGCATGAAGATGATGGAGAGGAGGATGTTAAGAATGAGAAAGTTTATAAGGTATATAAAAGTAGGAAAAGTGCATATCATGTGGATGAGGACTATGGTTTGTCTCGATCAAACAAGGACAGCAAAAGGAAATCGAGAGCTGTGAGGGAATCTGATGACAGAGATTATGTTGGAGATGAAGAACCTGGTTCTGGTGATGGGCCAGACGGCAAGGGAAAGAAACACAAGAAGGAACCTGTAGATTCATCGATGGTTGCCAGATCTGAACCTCTTACCACTCGTCAGCGAGTCCGTCAATTAGGCAAAGGTGCTGGTGAGAGTTTGATCGAGTTCCCTGATGGGCTACCTGCTTCAACTCCAAGAAGTACGCACTTGGAATTCATGTCTGCAGTTCATTCATCAAATGAGCTTTGGATATTTGATATAATATTGTGTCTATATCTACATTTTGATTACAGAACAAAAAAAGCAGCTGTCAGAAGAAGAGCAGCATGCAAAGAAAGCTGAGGCCGCCCAGAGGCGTAGAATGCAAGTTGAGAAGGCAGCTAGGGAATCTGAGGTTCATCTGCTCTTTCCTGTTCTAGGATTTCTTTCCATTTATGGACTTGCATCCTTTTGTAATGAAAAATTACTTAACTGATTATAATATTGCAGGCTGAGGCAATAAGGAAAATATTGGGCCAGGATTCCAACAGGAAGAAAAAAGAAGAGAAGATTCGAAAGGAGCGCGAAGAAATGGCACTGGTAAACAAACCGTGCGTACTGATGCTATCATTTTGCTTCTCTGTTAATTCATTAGCCTATACTTACCTTTTGAACCTATTGCTTTACTCAGCAGAAGGCTGCTGAATCTTTAACATTGGCATCAAACTCCATCAGATGGGTTATGGGACCATCCGGCACGGTTGTTACATTTGGTGATGATGTAGGTCTCCCAAGTATATTCGACTCCAAGCAATGCAGGTGAAGATCTAATCTTCCGCTGAAGTTTCTAAAACCTTGTTTCATCTGATGCCCATTTTCTGCTTTAAATTTGCATACTTCTATATTTATCAGTTTATGTATATTGCTAGTCATCCATGCACAAGAAGTGATAATTTTATGTTTGCCCTTCCTTTTATTCTACCTTGGTTATTCTTTGACATGTGCTGTTAGCTAATAGCTTTTTGGGTTGTTTTGCTCCATAGTTATCCACCTCCGCGAGAGAAATGTGCCGCCCCATCATGTACAAATGCATACAAATACAGGGATTCCCAATCGAATCTTCCACTGTGCAGTCTGCAATGCTACAAAGCAATTAAAGAACGCGCTCAGCCTGTATCAACATGTTGATGTCTTCCTCATTCATGCATTTTTTGGTCTTAGGAGAAGCGGGTATTCCTGCGGTTACCCTGAAGTTGGTTTATTTTTTTGAGCTTATTTAATCAAACATTGGGATAAAGGTATGTATATGGCTTTGGCCTTATGAAAATGAACAAGTAATCAGCTTATTTAGTCTGACAAAAACGTGCTGTCTTACTGCTCGTATTTGTTTCCATGAGTTTTGATGGGAGGTGCAAGTGATAATCAATTCGGTTCTATTGAAATTTATCAAGTTGGAGGTTGCGTGCCCAGAACGTGGAAAACAACTCGTCCTTTGCCCCATAGCCCCACCTAACCAGTATATACTGGCTCCCATCTCTCCCCTGACGCCGCTCTCCCTCTCCCTCTCTCTCTCTCTCTCTCTCTCTCTCTCTCTCGTTCCTAGCTCTTAACTGTTTTTCTACTTATCCTGTATTTGGTTGGGGTCATGAGAGGAAAGATGGATGAGATTGAAAGGATGGATGGCCTTCATCCATCGTTTGGTTCAAAAAATTACAGAGAGAATTGATGAAAAAATAAGATTCTCCATCCATCCTGATCCATTAATTTACATCCTTCTAAATTGGAAGGATGAAGAAAGGATGAATGAAACATTGATGAATGGATTTTTGCATGGATAAAATTATCCCTCATTAATTTTTTTTGATAAAATTATAATATTTCTTCACATTTTCATTCATATAATTTTTATATATACTATTAAATTTTATTACTAATTATTTTAATTTGAGTACATAATTTTGATAATTATAATTAAATAATTAGAATTATCTTTAATTTTTTATTTTATTTATTGGTGCAGAATTTGGTCGATGTCGGATCGAGGTAGAGTGGAAGAAGAAGAGATCGCCGTCGGTGACCTACAAACAAAGTCTCGTTTGGAGTCGATGGTGGTGGATCCGGCAGGATCCTCCGACGATCAAGTCAGCTCTACTGGCCAACAAAAATGGAGTGCTCGAAAAAGAGATCAGCAGAATTTCGAAAAGAAGAAGAGAGTTTAAAAAAAACGTATCTGGAGAGTCCTTTTTATAGATGGAGTCCGAAGCAGACTAATAGTGATAACTGTAGCTATCCGGTAGCTGGCCACTAGGAGCCGCGTAGGATTTGTCACGGAGAGGAGCGCCGTCTGTAGCAAACTGATAGTGACAGTCGTAGCCATCCGGTAGCTGACCGCATGAGAGAGGCACTGTCCATAGCAGACTAATAGTGACAGCCATAGCCATCCAGTACTGAGCTGCTCGGGGTCACATGGAGGGGTGAAGAGTTTTGTCGTATGTCAATTTCAGAGGAGTTCGAACTCCAAAAGGGAATACGGCTAGAGGGGATGATCCAAAAGGAATGCTACTTGAAATCTGGAAGTAATCTGCTAGAAAAATTTGGATGGAGTTCGATTGATGGAGAAGTTTAGAAAGAGTCCGACTGGTAGAGAAGCTCAGCTGAATGAGAAGTTCGGCTCCTGAAGGAATCCATCTGAAGGAGAAGTCCGAAGGGGATTCGACTCCTGGAGGAATTCAATTGAAGGAGAAGTTTGGAAGGGGTTTGGCTCCTGAAGGAATCCGACTGAAGAAGAAGTCCGGAGGGGGTTCGGCTCTTGAAGAAATTTGACTGAAGAAAAAATTTGGAAGGAGTTCGGCCACTGGAGGAGTTCAGCCGCTGAAGGAGTTAGGCTGGGGTTTCGGCCGCTGAAGGAGTTCGACCGTTGGAGGAGTTAAGCTGGGGTTCGGCCGCTGAAGGAGTTCGGCTAAGGTTTGATTATTGGAAGAGTCCGGCTGGGGTCCGATCGCTGGAGGAAGAATTTTTGATCGAAGCTCTTCCATGATTATCAGCTGCATTAGGCTAAGCATCAGACTGGACTTCGATGGGAGCGGGATTTATCCCTAATAATAGTCCCTCCACTTTTGAGTTCGAAATTTGAAGGAAGGGAGTACAAAAAAGATGACTACCAAAGTTCTTTTTCGGGCCCTGCATCCGTTGAGATTGAAGCTTGGGGGAGATCTTATATCCTGTCGAGATTGAAGGAGATCTTATCTTCTGTTGAGGTTGAAGCTTTTGGAAGCTCGGAAGAGATCTTATCTCCGATCGAGGTTGAAAAAGATCTTATCACCTATTGACGTTGAAGCTCGGGGGAGATCTTATCTCCAGCCGAGGTTGAAGAAGATCTTATTTTCTGTTGACGTTGAAGCTCAGGAGAGATCTTATCTCCAACCGAGGTTGAAGGAGATCTTATCTCCTGTTGACATTGATGTTGAAGCTCGATGGAGATCTTATCTCCAGCCGAGGTTGAAGAAGATCTTATCTTCTGTTGACATTGAAGCTCGGAGAAGATCTTATCTTTAGCTGAGGTTGAAGGAGATCTTATCTCCTGTTGAGGTTGACGTTGAAGCTCGGAGAAGATCTTATCTCCAGCCGAGGTTGAAGGAGATCTTATCTTCTGTTGATGTTGAAGCTTGGAGAGATCTTATCTCCAACCAAGGTTGAAGGAATCTTATCTCCTGTTGACGTTGAAGCTCAGGGGAGATCTTATCTCCAGTCGAGGTTGAAGGAGATCTTAACTTCTATTGAGATTGACATTGAAGCTCGGGAGAGATCTTATCTTCAGTTGAGGTTGAAGGAGATCTTATCTTTTGTTGATGTTGAAGCTTTGGAAAAGATCTTATCTTCAGTCGAGATTGAAGGAGATCTTATCTCCTATTGACATTGACGTTAAGGCTCGAGGGAGATCTTATCTCATATTTTTTCTGTTGACGTTGACGTTAAAGCTCAGGGGAGATCTTATCTCCAACCGAGGTTGAAAGAGATCTTATCTCCTGTTGAGGTTGACGTTGAAGCTCGGAGGAGATCTTATCTCTAGTCGAGGTTGAAGGAGATCTTATCTCCTATTGATGTTGAAGCTCGAGGGAGATCTTATCTCCAGCCGAGGTTGAAGGAGATCTTATCTTCTATTGACATTGATGTTGAAGCTCGGAAAAGATCTTATCTCCAGCCGAGGATGAAGGAGATCTTATCTTCTGTTGACGTTGACGTTGAAACTCGGAAGAAATCTTATCTCCAGCTGAGGTTGAAGGAGATCTTATCTCCTGTTGACGTTGAAGCTCGGGGGAGATTTTATCTCTAGCCAAGGTTGAAGGAGATTTAACTCCTATTGAGGTTGACGTTGAAGCTCGAAGGAGATCCTATCTTCAACCGAGATTAAAGAAAATCTTATCTCCTATTGACATTGAAGCTCGTTGGAGATCTTATCTCCAACCGAGATTGAAGAAGATCTTATCTCTAGTCGAGATTGAAGGAGATCTTATCTCCTATTGACGTTGAAGCTTGGAGGAGATCTTATCTCCAACTGAGGTTGAAGGAGATCTTATCTCCTGTTGAGGTTGACGTTGAAGCTCGGGGGAGATCTTATCTCTAACGAGGTTGAAGAAGATCTTATCTCTTGTTGACGTTGAAGCTCGGAGGAAATCTTATTTCTAATCGAAGTTGAAGGAGATCTTATCTCCTGTTGAGGTTGACGTTGAAGCTCGAAGGAGATATTATCTCTAGCCGAGATTGAAGGAGATCTTATCCCCTGTTAATGTTCAAGTTTGGGGGAGATCTTATCTCCAACCGAGGTTGAAGGAGCTATTGTCAGGGCCTCTCTTCTTATCTCGTCTAAAATGAACGAGGCCTTTGACTTGCTCATGTTAGGATGAGGTTCTCCTCCTATTCCTAACATGGCCATTATTGATTATTTCTTCCCTATCATCACATAGTTTTTGCATCAAGAATTAATAATATTGAAATAGAGGAGTTTTATTAAAGAAAAATTATTGGTAGTATATCCTCGAATTTTTTGAATTCTAAGGTCGTAAGAGTGTTGTTCCTCCGAGCTCCTTCTAGCAATAAGTTTCGGGCCAGACGATTTCCTCTATTTCATACTGGCATTTTCAATTTGGAGCAAGCTTCTCCTGGCTTTGAGGCTGAGAGATGGTGGCTCATCGAAATACTAAGTTCTCTAGAGATAAGTGTTGATGATGTCGAGAGGTGGCCGATCTTCTTGTTGTTCCTCCCTCATTGATGGTAGTTCTGGCTACTACGGCAGCGCCCTTGGCCAATCTTCTCTCGCTTCGGACCAACGTCTGAGAAATTGATTCAGTCGGCCTCTTCTGATGAGCTCCTCGATTTCGTCTTGGAAGCTGAATGCATTCTTCAAGTATCATGATGGCCATGGTCACGATGGTAGAGGCAGTACTTGCTTTCGATTGTGCTTGTTTGGGAGAGATCGTAATTCTTTTGATCTTGGTAGCTGATTCTTAATTTCCATCAGAACTTGAGTTTTAGGAGCATTAAGGGGGCATAATTTGTGGAACCTTTCAGAGGGAAGAACTTCTTCGCACCCTTCTATCAGGACTTTTTTGATGATGATGAGCTCGAGGAGGAGTTCGGGCTCACTTACGCTCGGAGAGAGTTCGTGAGCACGGTCGAACTTCATTCGGCCCTCCATCAGTGGTAGATTCTATTAGACTCGTCTGCCCACCACTCTCCTGCGGCTTTCGTCATCCTTCAACTTGAAGGCTTCTTCTGCTCAGGCATATCCCTCAAGCCCGAGCTAGTAGATCGATAAAGTTTCTTGGGGTACTTCTTCTTCAGAGAGAATAATAAATCATTCTTCTGAAGGCCGTCCTTGAGTGTATGGCCATTGCAACAGACTGATCCAGGTTTCCGGACCTTCAATGCAGTAGTATTAAACTCGGATGACATAAGCTCGAATAGATTTTTCCTCCTTCTGCTTGATATTCATCAAAAAATTCGAACCTCGATGGGGATGTCGGACTGCTAACAAAATGAGCCATAAACTGATGGCTCATCTGATCAAAGGAAGAAGATCGTACCTGACTTTAATATTGAGTATCAATTTCTTGCTGCTTTCCTTTAAGGTAGATAGAAAAAGCTCGGCATAAGATGGCATCTGGTGTGCGCCATGGAGCAGCATCATGAGTCCAAAAGGCTTTCAGATGATCGATTCAGATCAGAGGTTCCATCATAGCTTTTCAAATTGGGAGAGCTTGAAGTTTGGACGAATGGGCTCTTGCATAATTCGAAGAGAGAAAGGAGGATCGGTGCAGACGTCATCATGGTGAATCGGGATGATGTGGTGGAGTTTCTCAATCCATCGATCCATCTTTCATAGTTTTTGATCGAGGACGTCATCTCGA
Organism: Cocos nucifera; assembly: GCA_006176705.1. Taxonomy (NCBI): domain Eukaryota; kingdom Viridiplantae; phylum Streptophyta; class Magnoliopsida; order Arecales; family Arecaceae; genus Cocos; species Cocos nucifera. Next base: position 759,031 of record QRFJ01000295.1, read on the forward strand.
TCGCAGATCTTGGAAGGCTTTTTGACTGTGGATGGAGAAGGATCCTTTCAGAGAAGAATCATGATCCAAGCAAGGATCCTCTGCTCTCTATTTTTTCTTCAGGAGGGCGACGGGTATGCTAGCCCAAGTGCTCCTTCCTTGGGATCAATTTCTGACATCCCGATGGTAGGATTTTCTGATGGAACCATCATCGAAGGCTGTCCACATGGCCTGCACCATTTTGGTGAGGCTCTGAATTCCACTGCATCAGCAAGTTAAACTGCTCTGCATCTACCATGGGCCGTTGGTGGAGGAGATTGAAGCATCGATGATGGAGCAGGGACAGACGGATCTAGCTCAGATCTGACGATAGAAGCGGTAGATCTCTAGGATAGTCACCTTTTTGGAGGCATTTTTGAGATTGAGGGAGAGGATGGAGATGAACCTTGAAGAAGAAAGATCCACAGGTCGATTGGACACTCCTTTTAAGAAAAAGGGTACCTTAAAAATAGAGGGTCCTTCCTCTAGCGCCAATCCTTGTTGGTGCAGAATCTGATTGACGTCGGACCGAGGTGGAGTGGAGGAAGAAGAGGTCGCCGTCGGTGATCTACAAAATAAAGTTTCATCTGGAGTCGATGGTGGTGGCTCCGGTAGGATCCTTCGATGATCAAGTCAGCTCTTCTGGCCAATAGAAATAGAGTGCCATAGAAAAGAGTTCAACAGAGTTTCGAAAAGAAAAAAAGAGCTTAGAGAAAACGTATCTGAAGGATTACTTTTATAGATGGAGCCTGAAGCAGACTGATAGTGACAGCCATAGCCATCTGGTAGCTGGCCGCTAGGGGCCGCATAGGATTTATCACAGAGAGGGATGCCGTCTGTAGCAGACTGATAGTGACAGCCATAGCTATCGATAGTTGGCCGCTTGAGGCCGCATGAGAGAGGTGCCGCCCGCAGCAGACTGATAGTGAAAGCCATAGCCATTCGATACTGAGCCGCTCGGAGCCATGTGAAGGGGTGAAGAGTTTTGTCGTATGTCAATTTCAGAGAAGTTCAGACTTCTAAAGAAAATATGGCTAGAGGAGATCATCCGAAAGAAATGCTACTTAAAATCTGAAAGTAATCTGTTGAAAAAATTCGAATAGAGTTTGACTGATGGAGAAGTTTAAAAGGAGTTCGACTGATGGAGAAGCTCGACTGAAAGATAACATCGAAAGGTGTTCGGCTCCTTGAGAAATTCGATTGAAGAAGAAGTTCGAAAGAAGTTCGGCTCCTGAAGGAATCCGATTGAAGGAAAAGTTCGAAGGAGGTTCGACTCTTGGAGGAATCTGATTGAAGGAGAAGTCCAGAAGGAGTTTGGCTCCTAGAGAAATTTGATTGAAGGAAAAGTCTGAAAGGAGTTTGACTCCTGAAGAAATTTGACTGAAGAAAAAATATGGAAGGAGTTCAGCCATTGGAGGAGTTCAGTCACTGAAGGAGTTAGACTGGGGTTCGGCCGTTGAAGGAGTTCGGCTAATTCGAGCCGTTGGAGGAGTTTAGACTGGAATTTGGTTGCTGAGGAGTTAGACTGAGATTTGGTCGTTGAAGGAGTTCGACTAAGGTTCGACCGTTGGAGGAGTTCGACTGAGGTCCGACCGGTGAAGAAAGAATTTTCGATTGAAGCTCTTCCGTGATTACTAGTTGTATTAGGCTAAGCATCAGGCTGAACTTCGATGGGAGCGAAATTTATCTCCAACATTACTTATTATTTTTAATTAATTATTGATATAATATTAATTAATTATTAAATAGATTATAAATTAACTAGTTAATAATTTATTTTATATTTATTATAATTTAAATTAAATTAAAATTAAATATTTATATAATTATAAATTATAATGATTATAAGTTTATATATTGTTTACTTATTTAGTATAAATTAGTGTTATAAATTGATAATAGTAATAATTTTTTTTAAAGAATAGTTTAGTAAAAATATTATATAAATATTATCTATCCATCCTTTCATTCCTCCTATACCAAACAAAGGAATGAATCACTTTTATCCATCATTTCATGTTTCACCAAATATATGAAAGGATGGATGGATCTCTCATCCATCCTCTCTCAGATCCATCCATCCTCTCTCTCATCCATGCATCATTTCTTCAATCCATCCTTCGTACCAAACAAAGCATTAATATTGAGCTATCTCTCATCTCTAGCTACGACACCAACCCCATCCCCGCTTCCTCCCCAGCTATGTTGCCAACGCCATTCCCTCTTCCTCTCGCTTGTCTTTGGCCATGGATGGATCTTCTCTCTTTCTTCTTTTACTTTGAAATCTTTTCTTTTGATCCAGCAGTGGAGGTAAAGACAGAGGTAGATGCATTTGGCCGAGTGGAGACAGCTGTGGAAGCTGCAATCCTGGAGGTGAGAATGAAGCAGGTAGGGCCCGTGGGACTAGAAAAAGTTTTCCTATCTATCTCTCTCATTTCTTCTATTTTCGAAAGAAAAGAAAATGAACTAAATATATTTTTAAATATCAAAAAATAAAAAATAAAATTTATATTTTTTTTATTTTAGAAAAAAATGACAAGAAGACTTTAAACAAAAATCTTTCTTTTTTTATATAATGTTTTATTTGATAATGAAAAAAAGATCATATCGGTCTCGTATGTACAACCAATTAAATTAGAAAATAAAATGATAGATATGTCCATAAACCTCATGAATACTTCGTAGAATCTCTTAAAGAAACACTCAGCTCACTAGATGTCACATAGAAGCAAGTGAGTTGTCAAAGACCCCTTGGTCCCCCTCCAACTCTAGATCCATGATAATAGTAGAATTATCCTCGATGACTTATAGTCGGTTCTCCACACCTACTTTCCATAGATGAATTTTGTTAGGCCACCCTCAATTCCACTCCATAATCCATAAATCCAAAAATTTAAAATCTAACATCCTCCTATTGCTATGAACATGGAATTGGGGCCTCGGATGACAAACACCATATTGTTTATGCTACTATCATCCAACACACTACCATCGAAATTAACTTTGAAGAAGCTTGAGGGTGGAGCCTCCTAGATGATATAAATCAATTGGGTGGCTTCAAGAGCAAATAAGGAAATATATATGTCTTGCACTACTGTAGTATGAATAATCCAATCATGGCTCTCTCCAGTACAAGTCTCGCAAATTGTCTGCTTCCCTCAAATGTGGCAGTATTATTGGCAAGCCAAATATTATAGGTGATGTTCCCAGTCCTGATACCCTAGGGTTTGGTTGTCTCATTATCCATGCTCTCCTGCACTATCTAAAGGAAAGTCTGATCTAGTGCCATCGTCTGAAGGGGGCTTAGGGGTAATCGACCATCCTCCAAACCTATCTCGTCCATATGTACGTACTAAAATAAGATGTGCTCAAGAGTCTCCAATGATGGTGGAGTCATCCAACAAAATATACTTTTTAATGGATGCATGCCTCAATCCAAGCTTAATAGAATGTAACTTGACAAATCCAAGCCTTGACCGTGGATAAGGATCAGCAGTTCAAATCTAGAACTATAAATTTTGATCTAGTACCTTTTTTGGGGAATTTGACTGATCTAGTAGGAATAAGTAAATAGAGAGAAATATGCTATGATGACGCCTTTTAGTTTTATTGATCTTTATCTACTATACCTATCATGGTGCATAGGAGTGGCAATTTTTTTCAATCCGATATATATCCGATCTGAATGGGATGAATTTTATCTAATCTGATTAAGAGATGAGGTGGATATAGATTTTAGAAAAAAACATTCAAAGTGGGTTTGGATTGGATACGAATAATGATATGTCCCATCTCGAAGCCATTCTAATAATCTTTTTTTATTTAAATAAATATATATATATTTATATATAATTTACATCAAAATATTTAAAACCCACACCCCTCTCCCCCCCTCTCTCTCTTGTTTACATCATCCCCCTCCCTCCCATTCGGTGATCCGGCCACCTGACACCCAAGTAGTATTGCACTGCTATGGCGGTCTAGCAGCCAGCAGGTCCCCATTCCCCTCCTCCCCCCTCTCTCTCTCTCTCTCTTATTTACATCATAACCTGCCTCCTCCACCCCCCCCTAGCGGTGGTGGCCCGATCGACAAAACTCTATCTATCGTCTAAGCTTCTTTATTTGGCCGCTCTAAGCCTCCCACTTGATTGGAACTATTGAGGATGGAAAAACCAGAGGGAGGAGAAAACATAGGAAAAATCAATGGAAAAAAGGAAAGATGGAAAAAAGTGAAAGGTAAGAACTTTCCCCACATAGATCGATCTCTCTCTATTTTTTTTCCCCCCGCTTTCTTTTCATTTCATTCTCTTTTACGGAGATTTGTGAGGAAGGAGAGCACCTGAGGGAGATCGGAGGAGTTTTTAGGTTTTGATTGGGGCGTTTTGTCTAGCATATAGGATTTTGTGCGAGTTGTGGCGGTATGAGTTGGTCCCTTGAGGTTTTGAGAGCTTAATGTTGGTGGAAGAATGATATATTATAGGGTTTGGAGATGGCTGGATGCTGTGTGTGTGGGGGGGGGGGGGGAGGGAGACTAATTTGGATATATCCAATTCGATTCAATCCGTTCTTGGAGCCCGATCCGACCCGACCTGAGATGGATATGGAGTGGGTACAAATATGATTTTTTTTACTTATAGAATGGGTGCGGGTATAGACCAATTCAATTCATATCTGATCCGTTGCCATCTCTAGTAGTATAGAAGGGAGGACATTAGTAGTTTTATATAAGTTGTAAATCAAGGGGGACTCAGCTGGTTTATATAGAAAAGGATTATCTTAACCACGTGAGGCATTTTTTGTAGGGTAAAATCGTGAGGCCCATGAGCTTGAATGGACAATATCCCATATGTCGAGCCATGAGCTCTTGGCCATAATAGCACATCAAATAGAGAACCATATCTACAATCGTAGGGCTCCTTCCACCCATGTACAGTCTGTGATAAAATAAGGAGAGCACCTCTGCTCTGCTATAAATCAGAATAGATAATATCTCACATGTCGAGTCATGAGTCTTTGGTCATAACAATATTAATCTTTTGTCCATATACAGTCGGTGATAAAAATAAGAAAAAGGGCATCTCCACTCTCCTATGAATTAGAGTGGATCATATCTCATATGCCGAATCATAAGTTTTTGGTCGAAACAACACAAATCCTGACTTATAGTATATGAAAGCAGAGTTCTAACCACTTGGAGGTTGAACTGAGACGTTCAATTTTGGACCACAGGCCATTCATGTTTCCTTTCGACATTTGCGCATGATGTCCTGGAGCAAGAGAATGTACTACCTATTTTGGGTATCGTTGCTTGCATTGATTTATGCTTCTTACCGTCATGTTGGGCCCTTTCCACTGGGCTTCCATACTCATGGGTTCTAGACCCTAGAGAGCCCACTCTGCGGCCCAACACTCACCGTGTCAAGATCCCCAGCCAGGCTTCACCGCCAAACCCCCCATCATTTCGTCGAAGTCTCGAAGAATCCAGACGCAAAGCGAGACCGCAGCTCGTCTCCCACTTGGAGGAATCCATGGCAGGGGTTTCAAGAAAGCCCGACCGAGATCGCTCCCTTGTAAATTCTACACTCCAACCCCCTCTGTTCCTCTTTTTATTTTATATTTGGATGGTTGCTTTGTTTCTTTTACGTGTTTAATGCGTATGGGTTTCAATTCATCACTGTTAATTCGGCTAAGTTTTGCAATTTTTCCTGTTAAATCCTGACCAAAATCACCCCCAAATGGATGAGATAGTTCTCGTGGGTTGGTTTTTAATGTTGTTTTGATGACCAATTTTATGGTCTTAGTATAAAGGAAAGATTACATTTAGATTGCGACCGAAGTTTACTGAGTACGAGAACATGAAAATACTCATTTATTGGGATTATGAAATTAGAGGACTGTTTCCAAAAAAGTTTCCTTTTTGATTTCTTTTCTTCTTCGTCTTCTTCTTTATTTAAATAATGAGGAGGAGCTTTATGGATTCCTGAATGATCTACAAGGCTGGGAGCACCAGCTTAAGGAGAAAGATCAGAGAATGAAGGGTCAGTCCCATGTGAGTAGTAGACCCGTAAATTGATTGCAATGTCTTTTCTTTTTATTCGATTCTTCCTATGCTTCAATTTCAATTATAATGTGTGGCAAGCAACTGCTTCTTTTCCTGTGTTCTGTTTAATTGAAACTACTAAATTTGAAGTGGATTTTTGCGGCTGTCAAGGATGTTCTTGTTAAAGTTGAAGCTAAACTGTATATATCACGTCTCTTTTTTTTCTTCTTTTCTTTAAAGAAAATCTATACATCAGAGAATAATGATGCATCAGCTTAAATTTGTTAAATAACAACGAGAAAATGTTTTGTAATTGAAATCATTTTCAGGACCACCTTGATTTTTGAGATTGATCCCTTACAATTGGGAGCTGAAAATACATGCCTACCTAGCACCAGTAAGAAAATTGATGTGTTTGCGGAATAACCAAATTATACGCTGCATAGCATTTGCTTGTGCAGCATCATGGTGCACCAGCTTGGGCCATAAAATTGAGGCTAAATCATGTCTCGTGCAATGCCTGGTTAATTGAGCTAAAAGAAACCATTTTCTGGGAATGTTTTAGCACTCTAAATCTTAAACACCTTCATCCATAAAGAATGGAGTGACTGTTAATTACTGTTTTCCTATTGTTAGATCAATGATATGTTATGCATTTTTTACGAAGATGAATCATAGCAGTGGTAAGCACATTCATTTAAGACCAATTAAGGTCTATATAAGTGGTCTGCCTTGCTGCTTGGGTTGTTTCATGCCCATGTACCTTAGAAGCAAGAGTAGCTTTTAATGCTCTAGATTTTGACTGGTGGTTTGAACAAGGAATGCTGTACTTATGTCACCATTGTTTTTAGGTTGGTTTTCCCAGAGAACGAGGTGAGTCAAGGCAGCAACCTCTAAATGTTTTTGCTATACAAACAACTCTAATCTAGTTTTATTTTATCTTTCTCCTTTAATGGCAATGATAGAAACTTGTCATAATCAACTCTCAAGGCCTGTGCAAAACACTGAACAAATGTGGTATTCCTGAAAATGCCTATTGCTGTGTTTAGTTTCATTGTAAAATTAATTACTATCTTAAGCAACAAGGTATCTCATGCTTTTTAAGCTTCTGAACCTATGTTGTCATTAATAGACATCAATTGCCAATCATCCTAAATGTTTATTTTCATCAAACACTGTCTTTTTATTCATATCCATTACTTTGGCCTTCTCCTCATCTTTTCTAATTGGTTAACCAAAACCAGAAACTTCACCACAGTGAGGTATGAATAAGGAGTTGATACGTGATGGCATTGAATCTTTTTTGCATTCTCAAAAATACCTTCTTGTGAGGCAGTGCTGCTTGTACTTTGACTCCCCATGTTGTTTGAATTGGGGGAAAAAGCTTTGATTGTGTTCTGATAATAAAACTAAACTAATTAGAATGTAGTAGTGTTTAAATGCAATTTCTCTGTGCATGACATCTTCCCACAAATTCAAATGGTAGATCATCACTCATTCTATTATCTGAATAATACTGGGTACAGTGTCTTGTTTAAGTTGACATTTAAAATAATGCAATGTTTCTTCTTGAAGGCATCCTTGAGGAGTGCTGGAAAGGTTGATGAACATAAAGGACCTCTGAAAAAGGTTCCTGCAGATGAAGTTAAGAATAAAAGCAGTGCTGTTTCAGAAGTTTCTTCCAGAAACCTTGATGAACGATACAATTATTTGAAATATCCAGATGCAATCAGCCATATGTCTAGCAACTTCTCCAGTGAGGAAAGATTACCTGATGCGGCTTCAGAAAAAGAGCTTGTAGGCATAAATAGTTTGACTATCTGTTGTTATGGTCTCCATTCTATGATATAGCTACTTTATCTGGAGCAAAACTGATTGCTTCAGTTCCTGTTTCCAGGGCAATGAGTATTTTAAGCAAAAAAAGTTCCTTGAAGCTATTGAGTGTTACTCAAGAAGCATTGCTTTATCCCCCACGTCAGTTGCTTTTGCAAATAGAGCTATGGCATATCTCAAACTTAAAAGGCAAGGTTTACTTGACTTCCATCTTGTAATGTTAGTGTCTGATGTTTAGAACCACATGTTACCTTTTGACTTAGGATTCATGATGTACTTCTTATATACTTGTTTATCTAAACAGTCAATAGACAAAAAAGATCTTATTCGTTGGGGAAAATATGCCTTTCCATAATAAAACACAAATGTAAAAACTTCTATTGCCTAGTAACTATTCTTCACTGATCAAGCATTTCATTTCAAAACATTTTTTTTTCCTGAATCGAATATTATTGTGGAATTCACTAATCTGTGACTAGAAGATCAGGTCATTTCAGGAGTATAGTTTCTGAAATTTTTTGTGGTATGGCGAGCTAGTGTTTGATTCTCATGTTCTTTGAGATGCTAGGCTGATTATAATTTGTTGTCTTACAGGGGACAATGATAGTCATGTCATAATGTCCATCTCACTGTGAATAGCCTTGAGTAACAACTCTTTGAGTAATCATAAGAACTAAAGAATCCAAGGAACAGCATTGTGGCTTATCATCATGTATCTATGATTATATGAATTCTTAGGGAATATAAATTCCTTCCATCAATGAGAGTATAAATCTAGTTTCCTGCATGCATTATGTCCTTGTGGTTTGGTTTCTGATTGCCTTTGAACGCTTTAAATATGTTCTTTAGATTTGAAGAGGCTGAGAATGACTGCACTGAGGCCTTAAATTTAGATGATCGCTACGTTAAAGCATACTCACGTCGAGCTACAGCCAGGAAAGAACTTGGAAAACTTATAGCATCCATGGAAGGTATGTTAGGTTCACATTTGATCTCTTAATACGTGAAGCCCAATTTGTGCAAATAAAATTTCAGCATCCTGTCTGTTGGCTGGTGATATCCATTTTTTGATCACAGATTCTGAGTTTGCCATGAGACTTGAGCCTAATAATCAAGAGCTTAGGAAGCAGTATACTGAGACGAAGGCATTGTATGAGAAGGTGAGTGCTTTTGTTTACATTGTAAGTTTGTAACTTTATCATGTTGATGTTTTCCATATCTGGCTTATAGAACTATCTCCATAAAATGTTAAATACACTTCTGTGTCTCCTAAGTAATTTAACCATGATAAGACTTTACATTATCTGGCCTGTGTTTCTTTTGTATTGGCATCTAATGCATACCCATGTTCTTATTAATGTTTATCTTTAAGCACCAGAGGATTAGATCAAATTGAGTTGTACCAAGGTTGTAAGCTCAGTTGGTCTCTTAGCAAGGTATAATTTGTAGTCAGTCCATATATTTGGAGATAAGAAGATATTGCCAATTGCTTTATACTCTTCCAAAACACATGCAGACATTGCCCTCTTAGCATTGCACATGCATGCAAGCATGCAAACATATACACACATTCATATAGATACATGCATATTTACTTAACTAACAAGTCTCCCAATTTTATCCATATGCCTTTGTTTATTTATCACCTAGGAATTTGGGAAGGTTTTTTAGCATGTTAATTTAAATATACCGAAATGGGAAATTGGTATGAAAATTTCTGGACCCTTAAAAACTCTATGGAAGGAATCCAAGGAGTAGGTATTTGAGAAATGGGATCAAAAAATGCTTGCGGTGATTATTCAGACCCTAGTAATGCTCAAAATGCGGTAGCAGCTGTGTATGGAACCCAAACTAAAGGGTACCAAGAAAATGATCTGGATATTTCTTTGATGTCTATTTGTGCTGATGACTTTTATAATCTGTAAATGGAGAAATACAATTCATGAACTGCTTGTAGTATTTCCAATGGATGAAACAGGAGTTACATGGTTAAACTAAAGTATTTTGATTAGTGGTGTCTTCTCACCCTCATATATAATAAAGTTTACATGCCATTAGGTATCCTGCTTCCAGTATAGCTTACCCACATGGGTCCATGTTTTCCTAATCACCTGTTACTGCATTCCTTATAAATCTCTATCTGAGTGATTAATTAATTTAAATAAAGAAATAAGATATCATGTTTACTGTTTCTCATTATCATTGGATTTTCTAAATTGTTGGCTCTTTGCAGGGCAGCAAAGGGAAAACACAGGATCAGCCTTTGATTGGTGTGAAGGATACAGATAGCAGAAGTACTGAAAAGCAGATCAGAGAACATTTATTGGATGAATCAAGGGAAGGTGCAGGACAAAGTTCCAATAATGCCATTACCAAGGTATATTAGAAGCATGGTTAAGATTTAGATGATGAACTATCCTGCTGGTTTTGAAAAATGTGGACCTTGGTTGACTATTGTTCTCTCATAGGCATGCTCTCTCTTCTTTTATCTCTCACCTTTCTCTTGCTTTGTCACTTGGGCTTCTCTGCTTATAATCTTTCCTCTCCCTTCTCTCCCACTTGGTTGGTGCAGCTGTTGGCAGCATCATTCTTGGTATCCTTTCTCCTTCATCTGTCAGACCATCCATCTATTTCTCCCCCTTTTTGATGTCGACTGGTTTAAAATGCTACTCAGTTTCTGTCTCAAGATCTTCCATGAGGGTGGTGTGAGCATTAGTAATCTCCCCTGCCACCTGTTATCTGTTACTGTGCACACACCTGCTGTCTAGCCTGACATGCTCCTTTGTCTAATTTGTTCTTACACCTTCCTTCCTAATCCTTTCACTTGCCCTCCTCCATCTAATCCTTCCTCCTTATCATTGTCTGTACTGTATATTGTATAATTTGTATAATTTTTTTATAAATTTCTCATGAAAAATTTCTGGAATTTCTCTTATGTTCTGGTAACATTATGCAACTCAAACAGAAAGATCAAGTAGTTGGCCGCAAACGTGAGCTGAAGGCATCAATGCAGGATCTTGCATCCCGTGCTGCTTCTCGAGTGATGGCCACTGCTGGTAAAAGTATTACAGCACCAAAGACTGCTTATGAATTCGAGGTTTCTTGGAGGGCACTTTCTGATGATTATGCTCTGCAAACTCAGCTGCTGAAGGTTTGTCCTTTTTCCTGTTTACATTCCATCTACAAACATATTTCACATATTGATGTATGTTTCTGCTATTGCCTATTTTTGACTTCTATCATCAGACAATCCCACCAGCTACTCTCCCACATATATTTAAAAATGCACTATCTTCTCCAATTCTGATGGATATCATCAAGTGCACCACCACATTTTTCAAGTAAGTATTTTCTTTATTACTTGTGATGTAAAGCTCTACTACTTGTCCACATGTTATTAATTAATAAAATTTCTGCATTCATTCCAGGGAAGACCCTGAATTGGCTGTTAGTATTTTAGATAATTTGGCCAAAGTTCCTCGATTTGACATGATAGTCATGTGCCTGTCAGCTATGGATCGTTCTGGTAATTATTCCCCACCACCCTTCTTTTGCAATGTTAAGTACCATGACGTGCTATAAACTTAAGGATCCTAGCTTTTTATAATCTCTCTTAATTAATTGTTCTGCTGTCAAGGAACTGACATGCCAAGACATGCTTGAAACTCCAAATAGCACTATATTGCATGCTTATCTGAATCACATGTCTAGGCAGTTTGTGTTTCCATGAACATGGTTAAACTTAATACTTTTATCTTTTATTTAGTGTGTTCTTATTTCGTCTATGCATTTTACTCATGGTGTCCATGTTCACGATACTTTAAGAGTATGCAAATCATCCTAGAGATGGTTTAATTCGTGGTCCAGACCTTATCCATTTTGAAGGTTGAGTTCTGCAATGCTCTAGGTTGCACTTTTGGGTATTCAGAGAAAAACCATTAGTTCTTGATTCATGACATAGATAACTAGACTGTTCTTCGAAGGTTAATTTTGTGCCAAGGGCAGAGCCTAGAATCATCCTTTGGGGGGCCAAGTTAATTGAGATTTGAGCATAACCAGGATTAGAATTCTAAACTTTTTATTTGATCATAATGAAGAGTTGAATGAACCTAAGTCAAGAACATCTGATGCTACAATCTACATGTATGATGTTATCACAAACTGAAATTTTGTTAAATGTTGTTACTTTATTTCTTCTTCTTAAAAAAAAAAAAAACTGATTTGCATACATCCATACATACAAATATATACATACGCATGCATGCATTCATGCATTCACGCACAAGTAACATGGGGCCTTAGAGAAAGCATATAGCATGACAGTACTTAGTTAATATTGCATTCTGTATTTATCTAAAAGAGAAAGAAAAAAAAAAAATCTTACCAAATAGAGGGAAAAAAGGCAGCACAAGGTACACATCTTTCTCGACAAAGTCTTGACATCTTAGTGCAAGAAACATGAGGAGATTAGAGACAAGAGAGGCAGGTGTGAGGGAGCTAGCTGGGTGAAGGGAAAAGATCTGGTGACACAAGTCACATCAAAAGTGGATGTATAGCCCTGTTTTTATCTTTCCTATTGCATCATTTTAAGTTGCTAAGAGGAGAGTAGGACTGCTCCACATCAGCTTTTTAACCATTTATGTGAGATTATTGTTTTGTGCTGGCATTATTTTAGGAGGAGTTGTAGGAAGAAGGGGGGGGGGGGCATCTAAAGTCTAAAGAAAGGAGAATATAGCATAATTGAAGAGCCACAGACGGTTACGTGTTTGGAGGGGCTGACCAATCCAAAATTTGAAATATTTTGAGCTATATGGAGGGCCAAATTAATGGGTATCCTTTTGAGTATGCCAGAGTGCTAGGGTGACGCTCACTTGGCTCTGCCTCTGTTTGGTGCAGACAAAAAGTGCAGCTTAGGTGAATCATAATTTGTTAGGTAACAAGCGTCTTGGGGAGCTCTTATTCAGAAATAATAAACCTGCATAACCATCCACCAAGATGTTTGAGCTTATAATTGTTAGAGCTTTTTGTAACCGAGCCTACCTGTGAATTGTGATGAACCTAACCTACCAGGATTTGCCAAATCAGCCCGAACCGGATGGTTTGGTGCTTGCCGAACCATATTGGCAGCTAACCAATGCGGTTCGGGTGTTCGATTGGCGAAAATGGAGCAAGGGAGAAGGAAAGAGAAGAAGAGAGAGAGAGGGGGAGGGAAGAAGAGGGGTAGGTCGGTGATGGCTTGTCGAGGCCTCTAGGTCTCCGCAGTCTTCCACAAGAAAAATTAAGAGAGAGAGGGAAAGGGAGGGGAGAGGAGAAGGGGAAGACGGTGGGGAGGCCGTTGGACGGCCCAACCCCCCCTCCCTTGGATGACCACCATTGGTTCGAAACATTGACTTCATTGTATATTGGATTTTTTTAAAAATTCAACAAATCAGGGGTGAAGCTCCTGTTTCGAACCCACGGTAGCCTTGGGGGGTGTTTGGGTGGCCTCCCCGCCGTCTTCCCCTCCCTCTTCTCTTCTCCATTCCTCCCCTCTTTGTCTCTCTCCTCAGTTTCTCTTGCAGAGGATTGTAGAGTCCGAGAGGCCTCTGCAACCCTCCAGTGGCCATTGCAGGCGTCTCCGCTAGCCTCCCGTTCCTCTCCTCCCTCTTCCCTTCTCTGTTTATCTCTCTTTTCCTTTCCAGTTCATTCCCTGTTTTTGTATCGGTTTGGGTCTGATAAAGGGGTGTACCATCAGTCGGCTGGCATGGGATCCGATTTCTAGTCGCCGATTTTTGTAACCTACAATTACAATCTTTTTGCTTGATGATTGTATTGCAGCTCTTAAAAGAGCCAGCGAACATAAAATCTAGATGGATGTGTAAATTTTAAGTGTTATGTTGTGATCACTCTGCATTCTGAGAGATTCAAAGTACCTTTGTTTTTTTTGTGGTTTCCACTGCTCTTTGACGAAGTATGGAAGTATGTCTCGAGCTGAAGAGTAACTAGAAATGAAGAATTATGTGTGCAAAGAACTGATGATTCTTAATGTTGGTGAATTCTACATGAAAAACATCGAGGCTAACCGTTGCTTATTGCTTCCAACAGAACTCCGGCGGATATGGGAGGAAGTGTTCTCCAGTGCGGACATTGCAGCGAATCACATGGAAACACTCAATCAACTTTGTTCGAGATACTGCTCCGGAGACTGGCAGGATCACATACATGGATCAAATGGTTGGCCTAAATAGAAGTGCTTCTATGAGTTAGTGCTAAAAGAATGCTAGTTGTAACAAAGAAATGGCTGCTGATACCTTTTAATGCTATATGCTTTTCGAGAGTGCCAATGATCTGTTCCTGAATTCACATGCAAAATCTCTCTCTCGAATCAAGCATGCTTTGTCTTAACTGTTTCATGTCCTGAGACAATGAGAAGGTTTCATACACGCAATTCTACCAGGCATCAAGTATTATATGTAAATTCTCAGCTTGTCTTATTCTTCACATAAACCCCATAAAAGGATATTTTATTTCACCCACAAAATGAAAAAAGAAAGAAATTTTTGATGTGTATAGCCCTTGACATGCCCCATGTCTCGAAGAATTTTGGGGAGAGAATAGCGAGTATGTCTGATTTATCTGGTTGCCCAGGTTAAAACAATGTTATCCAAATGGTTATTGAGCAAAATATTCTAATGTGACAATTCTTTTGCATGCTCTTTTTTTTTTTTTTTGGTGGGGGGTAAAATGAAGAGCCAGGAGCTATATTGAGAATATAAAAGAGCAAGTACAGAACCGAATAAGCCTAAAACCCACAACAGTACTGCAACAACAGGCTGAGAAACTAGACGAAAAAACATAAACCAATGCAGTAGCAAACAATCAGCTAATACAAAAGGATGTTAACAGCGCTGCTATTAGGATAGGAATCAGTGAGCCAGGTTGCAGCAGTGAGGTAGAAAATGAGCAACTTCTGAGAACCACATATCTGCATATGAAAATGCTGACCCGCTTTCAAATCATGTGTCATTAGACATGTGCTCTTACCAAGGATTCCCAGTGATGGTGCTTGTTTTTATGTTTTTTTTTTTTTTTTTTCATTTATTTAGTGCTTAAATATCTTGCTAAGCTTTGGCTCTTGCATGTGCATTTATCAAGGAGAATGTTTATTTGCCTACAATTCAATTATCTCAAATTCAAAGGCAGGTTGAATTAGAAATATTACAACTAAAATTATAGTTGTAAAATTATTTCTATTTGGTTGTCTATAACCGAAAACTGCAAATGCAATTAATGTTGTTTGATTGTATGATGCTGAAAATATATTGTAACTTTGAAAATAATTTAATGAGATTACCCTTGAAAATAGTGAGGTATTTTCTTTTTTTTATTATGATGTAATAATTATCATATTTTTATAGTAATAATAATAAATCACAATATCATTATAAAAATCTTGATATTATAATAATTATATGTATTATTATAATCATAAATATACTTGTATATGTATTTTTATAATAGGTAATAGTTGTTATTATTGTTGTTGTTGTATGTAGCTATGATACAATAATAGTAACTAAATAAATATATTATTATCATAATAATAAATAATGTTACTAAATTTTTGTTATAAAATTATAACAATTTATTATAGCAATATGCTTTAGCATAATATTATTTATTAATTTTGGTGGAGAGTGGTGAATTTTCTGAGTGCTGCTTCCAAACCAATTGCAGCAAATCTTAGAACTGGAATTGTGGCTAATTTTGCCTGGAATTACCACTGTTTCGATTATAAGATTCAGACCTTTTTTTTTCTCCTTAACAATTCAAATGCAACCTTTGGATGCAATTGAAAATATCCACATAGCTGTTTTGGATGCTTGCAATTCAATTACAACATAACCAACTGCAAATTGTCAACTGCAGGCAAACAAACCACCACTAATCCTATTGCTGCTTGGCTGTTACCAAGACTGAATGCTGTCACAGGAGCCTCGATGTGTAGGTTCCACCGTCTGCTAGCTGTCATCTCTTAAACTTTATGAACCCGTTTCTTTCTTCCCTTGATACATTGTATTGGTAGTCAGATGCAAACAGAATATTTTTAGGCTGGATGTAAAGAAATCCAGTGTTTTTAAGAGAGATCTCTGTTTCTTTCTATGATTCATGTTTCCTTTGATTTATGGAAAAACACATTTAGTATGTTTCTGATACATAAAGCCAGAGAAATATCTATATATGTTTCACAGAAACATCTATAGAACTTTTAACTTTTCTAATCTTGGTTTTTGTGGATGCGGAATCTACCAATCTTCTTGGGGAATCCACTCTCGAAATTGCAATATTGCTGGGTGTTTTGAGATCAACTGGGTCTTCCTACTTCCGGTGCCTCACAGAACTTTCAAAATCTGGATGTGTGATGCTCTATTCCAGTGGTTAATGTTCACTCTTATCTGATAAGCAAAGGGACGGTGTTGTGGCGTTGTGGTCAGGGAGAGTATTTCAGGATGCAGAGAATATGATTGGATTTTGTCACAGCATATGCAGATCCGTTGCATTGCTCCTCTCCATCATAAAAATTCCTATATTTTAATGCTTGGAATCCTCTTGCGGTGGACGCTCGATCCATTCCCGTTCTCCCTGAATTGAATTCTGGGATTCTGAATGGACGTTGGGCATCCTTATCTTCGGATACATCAAATATGTTATCCTTCTCCAAATGTGCTCATCCCTCAAGGCTGACAAATGATTTGAACATAAATCTTTACAATCCACACGAGACTTTACCAATGAGTGTAGAGTCTTTTCAAATCTCTCCAATATGAGTCAAGTTCCTTTTCCTTTCATGCTTGAACTAGAGAGACCCAGTCCGCGGATCATAACTGTTCATGTATTGCATGATTGTTTATGAATGCGTAGTTCCTCGTGATCTCGTGGAACCGTGCAATGTACAACGTATGGTTCCACGTGGCGCATGAGGTCTTCTCTTTATAGATCATCATAGCGAGTTGACGAGCGATCCTGAGTTTGAGCGCTAGCTCCTTGCAATATGTAGTTGCCTTCCTTTCTTATTTTAATAAAGATCGAATTCTTTGACACCACCCTTTTTTTTTTTCCTTGCTTTTTAGCGTGGGCTTTTATGCTTCACCGAGGTACAGTTTCATCGTATTGTTCCTTTGACACGTGGCACTGACGCAATTGTCATTGGAGTGCTCCTCTATATTAGTGTACCGAATAAATCTTCTTTATGAAACCTTGCCATGGACAAGGTTTTCGATTTATAGCTACTTATATTCACAAGGTTTGGACAAAAATGAGATCCAATGAAGCAAACAAAACGAGTCAAAAGAGCAGTGTTTGTAGTATCATAAAATAATCCCACACGGTTAACCAGATTCTCCCAAGGCATCCTTAGTGCTAATAAAAGACAAACACATCACATGAAAATATAGATTCTTTCAAGTGGAGACATCAATCTAATTAAGTGCCTTGGTTGATGAGATAAATTATTCGTGCTAGTGGGCACACGTACGAGGGTGGTACAAGGAGATTCCCGTGACTTGCCGATGGGAATCTATTGCAATGTGGGGGCTGCTTATTTTATTTTTTGGTGCTGGGCGGGTCAACTGGACCCGTTTATTGTTGCCTGGCGGTTTGAAGAGGAATGAGCGCGGTGCTTTCACGTACACCATCAATGATTCTAAATCAAGTTGCTAGTGGTTCTACCTAATTTTTTATGAACAATTGTTAGGAGAATGCCTCTGCTCCCATCATAGATGGGTTTCATAATTTGATTTTGATGGGCCGACCTTTTTTTTCTTATCTTAAACAATTGCATTCTCTTCATTAGCAAATTAAAGTTATAGATTGCCCTTTTTTTTTTTTTTTGAAAAAAAAGCAAACTAAAGTTAAAAAGTGGGAGCTCGAGGAGAGGAAACCAAAAGACAAGGAATTCTATCTTTCATGGGGTCAAAGAAACGCTTTGCCATGAAAAATGTAAAAAGGAAGACTTCGTACTTACGCTAGGCATCTAATTTACAATTTAGATCAAAGCTTAGTATTGTTTATTTCCCATAAAATTTGACTCTCGCTTTGGATTGTCGATAAACATGGAAAGGGCTCTCTGGTCGGCAAGTTTAGAGTCTGACTTAAGAGTGCTGTAGCTTATCGAAATAGTGGATGAGTAATATGCTATAAGAGCCGAGTTCTTTTGTTTTGGTCGTTTATTCCAAACAAAACTTAATAATGTATTTACCACAAATAATAATTAATATAAAAGGTAGGCATTTATTTGTTTCATTGAAAATACTACAAAGGAAGATCGATTGGATCCGATCCATCAGCATAATAATAAACCGGTCAAACCATAAACGAATAAAAAAGAAACAAGGGAGAAAAATGAGTAATGCAGATGTGTTTTTATCTGTTGGTTTGTAGATGGATCTGGTCTAACTAAGATTTCACCTACAAGGGGCCCTCCTGTTGTGGTTGGATGTTAGAAATATACAACAACAACCAATTTATAAGGATAATGTCTCAGGTACCGGTGTCGCATGGTTGGTGGCCTCATCTCCTATCCATCCCATGCTCTATGCTCAAACATGGAAGATTTTTGAGACAAGTCATCCATCCTATGAAGCAGATAAATCTCTGCTGCCATATATTTGTTTTGTATTGATTTTTTGAGAAACAACTAGATGCTTCATTCTCACACAATACAAAACTTTACTTTCAAATCATGCTATGATTCCTTTTACAAAAAAAAAATTACGCTACAATTGACCATGACAACATAAGCGGACAAATATGTAAGCACATAACAAGCTACAATGGTAGGTCTTACATTAGATTGCCAACCAAAACGGCCGAAGAATATCTTTATCAAACTCCAAGCAAGATTGCAACTAAGTAATCATATCTAGCTACGGAAATTTATCAACCTGCGCAACAAAAATCTCCACCCTCATCCAATATCCCAGGTGCAATCAATAAGACAGCCAATATTTGGTAAGGACAGCTATCAATGCACCCACCGGGTAATCATGATCCAAAGTCCCACTCCAAGGTTGGGAAGTTGGAGTTGGGAGCCACTTTAATTTGAGTTTCCCTCAATCGCCAAAGCGGGAGAACGCAAGAGGGTGCTACACGCTAGCAAAGGCCTGCTTTCGCAAGAAAATCCGAGCTTCCTTCACGTGCTTTGTTCCTTCCCAGCCTTCCCCAGCTCCCCCTTCTCTCTCTCGTTCTCGTTCTCCCAAAGGTCCCACCTTTTTTTTTTCCTCCAAAGCCCCTTCTTTGCTGCGTGCTTCGGTGGAAGAGAGCAATGGATCTCTTTTCCGGAGCACCGGGAGCCATCCCCTGAGCGCTCGGAGGGTTTTCTCTCCGTTACTGTTTCATTTTCTTGGGTTTTTCCAGGTTTTTCTTGTTGTTTTCGCTTCCGAGTGGCTTTGGCTTCTTGAACTGGTTTAAAGATCTCCTCTTTTGGGGTTTTAACAGGTAAAGGTGCGATCTTGGTGGGTTTTGGCTTCTCTTGTGTTCTTGGTTGTGGGTGGTCTTGGTTCTTGGGATGGGTTTTATATCGAGAAAAATTCTCCCCGCGTGCGAGAACATGTGCGTTTGCTGCCCGGCGCTGCGGCCGAGTTCCCGGCGGCCCGTCAAGCGGTACAAGAAATTGCTTTCCGAGATCTTCCCCAAAACCCGTGTAAGCATGGCGTGCCTCTGCTATTTTTTTTTTTTCCGGTCAATGTGATGCTTTGGTGGTTTGTTTTTCTTTAATTTAGTACGAGGTCCATGGCATTCTTGGGGTTTCGTCTGTTCTTCTTTATTTTGGTTGTCCAAGTTCTTATCGAAGAATGCGTGTTGGCCGAGGAAGTTGTGTTCTAATCCTTCCTTTTGGATTGAAAGAGGGTGATATAATGATTCTAAAATGTGGTACCTTCGTGTATTTTCTTGGAAAAAAGGTCTTTGTTGAGGGTTTATTTGTTCATCAGTTTGATTTATTGCGTTATCATGCAGTGAGTACTTTCCTGTTATATGATTCGAGGTTAACTGAGTACCGTGAGAGGAATCCTTTGGCATGGCCTTGGCATGGTTAAGATTTCAAAATAAACTTCCCCAAATCTCAAGTATAGTTTTGTCAGCCAAAGAGAAGGAGAGCTCAGGGCCTTCTATGCCAGTCATAGATTTATTTTTCTTGTCAATTGAATACAATAGTAGACAGTTGTTTTATGTGGACTAAAATTGGATTCCCATTTATGATGCTATATAGCTCCTGCATCATGAAGCATTTTGAAATTTTTTTTTTGCTTTGTGTAGTTCTTTAGAACTTCAGATGTTTCTCTTTTTAGTTGTCTTTACTCCATGACTTGCTGACTTCAACAAATCTCATCCTGTTTGCACACTTCAGATTTCTATGCGACACCATCTTGTTCGTCACATTCATACCAATGCGAGGATGTTAGAACTAATTTGTACTCGATGCATCATTCTTTCTGTTAGAGAGAAATGTATCCTATAGTTTCTGTTGTATCTCTATCTTCGATTGTCTTTGACTTAGTAGACCACATTTTGGCCAGCAATGTGATAGAATAGTCATTTGAGGAACTTGCAGGAGCATTTTAAATGTCTTCTCATTCAGTGTAAAGGGCCAATTATTTTATAGAACGTAACATGCACCAGCTTGCCTAAAGAATACAGTAAATGATTCTTCAACCTGCATCTGCATGTGTGCATTCAATTGAATCCATAAATGTGTGCCAGTTTTTATTGTATACTGCATCTAGAAAATGCTGCTATAATGATTTTGGTTCCATTTGTAGGATGGTCCCCCAAACGAAAGAAAAATAATTAAACTATGCGAATATGCTGCGAGGAATCCAGTTCGCATCCCAAAGGTACAGTGTTTCAGAATATCATTTTCTGAATTTGAGTACGATGAATTAAACTGCTAGCTTATGTGACCTTTTTATTTCCCCTGAGTAGATTGCAAAGTTTCTTGAACAAAGGAGCTACAAAGAACTGCGGTGTGGGCATATCAACTTCGTTAAAATTATTACAGAAGCCTATAGTAAATTGCTTTATGTTTGTAAAGAACAGATGTAAGTTGTGGATTATTTTGATTGTGCATTTGAATTATTAGTTTTAACCTTTCTTGATTATTGGTCCTAAACATATCTTTGTCTCAGTTTAAGCTGGTTCAGTAACAACTTTACCACAATACAAACTGCTTCCTGGTGTCACTCTCCGGCATATCATTCAAGAATTCTTCCATGCTCTCAGATTTTCTCAACTTCCTATAAACAATCTTCACTGTATTTTATATTTTTATGTTTACAAAATCTTTTCCAATATCATCTGGTAATGTCTAAAAAAGACAGGCCCCTATTGTCCCTTGGACTTGCTGACCAAATAGCAATGGTGGAAGAGTTATTTCCATAATGACTTAAATAATTGGATTATACTAAGATTTTGCAAAGAGTGCTAGTATTCATGACATGTAAAATAGTGTACATTAGAGGTGAGACTGTTGATAAAAACAGTAGATCCTTGCCAACAAACCTCCAAATGGAAATGCATCTAGCAGATTTATAATTTATTCATTGCTCACTTTATCTCATTCTTCTGTGGAGCAGTATAATCATAGGTACTTAGGTAAGCAGGATGCTAATCCTTGTACAGTTCCAGTTGGCTACTGTGGCATCTTTGATTTTGACAATGAATTGAATTTCCATTTATTTTCATAATTATATGCATTTTACTACAGTTAGGTGATGAGATGTACTTAACCTCAAAAAAGCCTTATCCTTTTATCTTTAGATATTTTGTGATAAGACAAATTGTTATATGGTCATTGGATATCAGAATGGATTGTGTGTCACTGCAATTAAATGCTAATGATATGCCCTCTCCATGTGTTATGCAAAATCAGGGCTTTCATATGCATGTCGTGACATGATTAATGCAAAGCCATTTGGTTACGAATCCTTACAACATTTTCTTTGCTGTAACTTGTCTTGGTACAGGGCATATTTTGCTATCAGTCTGTTGAATGTTATTATTGAGCTTTTGGATAGCAAGCAGCAAGTCAGTGTCCAAATTCTTGGGTGCCAAACATTTACCAAGTTCATATATAGTCAGGTGAGCTTTGATACTTCTCAGATGCTATGCATCTTACTTTATTTTCCATCTAAAGACCTTGCCATTAACCGGCAGCCAGCGTACACTTTGCATGTAAGGGATATCTCTAAATTTCTTACAGACGGTTCTAACCATTAGGTCCAGTGCTGTTCTAGATTGCGACTGGTGACTGCTCTATGCATTGCATGGCTACAACATTAATATAAACTGTTGATTATGGTATGGATTGTGCAAGTCTCTGGGTGTATTCATGCTTGCTCATGCCATCAAACTTCTGAGGTCTGTGTCTATATGTATTGGTTTACTTCCAGTTGGCATCATTCCTACTGTAATGCAGCATACATTCTCTAACAAATATAATGAGACAACTGGTACTTGCAACTTGTGAGCCTGAACTTCTAAACACTTGTCCTTTGCAATATTGATTTATTTAGTGTTATCATGATGTTAGTTTGGGATGTTGTTATCAATATTGGTGGAGTATGCATGTTCCATAATGCTTATGGACATCAAGAGCATTTATAGTATGATCCATCATGCATGATGTGCTTATGTAAATATAGCATTCACAAGAGGGGATTTGTTTCTTTAGCAGTGAATCTTGGCCTGTATATCTTTTCATGCAAGTACGCAGCAACATAATTTTTTTTAGTTCTGTACAGGGAGTACTTTTATGATGGCCTACCAAAATTTGTTTCATATGGATCATTTAGTTGTCTCTAGCTCTGTTCATTTGTGTTTTGGGAATTTTATATGCTGATTTGACAGTACCTTTCTGAGTGTGTTCTCTGTTTCTTTGTGATGCTAATTGTCTTCAGTTACTGAATCACAGATGCTTGACTCCTCAACCTTACATAGTTGGGGGTTGTATTTGTTTTCTATTTTATAAGCTTGGTTTGACCATTTTATCTATGCAATGGTTTTTTTTTGTTTTCTTTTTATATTGTATATATTTCTTATGTAATTCTTAAATAATATATGAACAGGCGGATAACTCGTATGCACGCAATATTGAAAGTTTAGTTCGAAAAGTATGTATGCTCTCTCATGGGCAAGGGGAGGAACAGAAAAGTCTACTACGGGCTGCAAGCTTGCAATGCCTATCAGCGATGGTTATTTATTTGCATTTGATGCATATTTAGAGACTTTGTATGTTTATATTGATGCTCTTGAATATGTTTTGGATATCTGAATTACAATTGTTCCTTCTTTTGCAGATTTGGTTTATGACAGAGTATTCTTGCATTTTTACTGATTTTGATGAGGTAGGTGTTTTTGCTGGAGTCAAGCTTCTAGATGATTATTTGATTCATGATTCTTATTTCTTCAGCTTAGGAAACTTCTTGGTTCATGTAGGCTTGTCATGAATCATTACTTAGAATTTAGTCTTTTTTTTGTTTTTTTTTTTGAAGGAAAAAAGTGAACAGAGAAATGTTTAGTTTCCCTTTACTTGGTCTTCTTTCCCATAACTTTTTCCTGGAGTCATCTACCTTTTCTTTTCAGTCTAACTCTCTGGTGCACCTGTTTCTTCACACTTCTCACTTCTCACTCCATTCTGGTTGAGCAGCATTTAGTGCCACATTTTATCATCAGTACCATTAACTTGATCAAACTTCTATTTTAATGCATTTCATTTTTAATCCCCTTCTGCAAAGTAACATAACAAGAAGATGATATGAGGTGTATGGGCAGAGGTTTGGGAGTTTGTTTCTATTATTTGAACACTATTTCTGTGGAGGCTGTTGTCTGATGCCTTAAAATCTTTATGAACCAATTTGACCATTGTCGATCAACTGGTTGAGGAGTTGATTTAGGTTCTTTCATATTTTGCATTCTAATTCTGGTTTCGTGGTCTAAGCACAATTATAAATCTGGAGAATTCAGTTTTTTGATGTTTTGGCTTTGTTTCAGATCATCCATGCTATCCTTGAAAATTATCGTGCTGATGATCATATTCACATTGACGATGAAAGATGTGACTCAAACCATAACTGGGTTGATGAAGTAGTTAGATCTGAATCAAGAGCTGGTGTAACTGTTGGGAATGGTGTCGACCTAAGCCATGCAAGCTTTAGGCCACATTCAGTGGCTAGGAATTCTGCCATGCTGACGAGGTAATGAAAAATGCTAATTAATGAATTACCATGAAACTCATAAATGTTTTATTAAACAATTAAAGAGATACACCATAACATACTTTATTTGCCTTTCTGTTATTTTGTTCCATTGCTGTGTTGTTTATTCTCATACCATTTACCAGTTCTTATATCTAATTCTAAGTAGTAGTTGCGAGAAGGTATAAATGGAACACATTCACCTCCAATTAAAAAAGAGTGCATTGCATGTTGTATTTTTGTCTAGTCAATGCAGTAAACCATTTTTTTTTTTTAATGGTGCATGTGGAAGAAGAAAGTGGATCACCATCCTTTTTCCATTTACAAAGTGTAAAGAGATGCATAAAACCATCTGCTGAACAATGTTGGCATGCATCCTCACAATTTTGTGGGGAATTCATAGGTGAGCAGTATCGTGTGCATGCTCACAAATTCCTCTGCCTCCCTTTTGATGTCTTGTCTGGAAGAATTTATCTTGCCCCAGCATTCTAGACATATTGATCATGATGAGTATGGATGGAGCTGGTAAAGGTTCATCCATACTAGAATTTATCTTGCCTTTAGCTATTACTTGCAATGTGTTAATACTATAGTTGCTTTGTGATAGCAATGCTTGCCCTAAAGGGGAAAAAAGAAGTAAAATGTTAAAAAACTTGAAAATTTTTACCATACCTGGATTCTCTGTCCTTGGTTTATTACTTTACTTTGGTATAAATCTTTGGCCATTTTGTGTGCTTGATGGCTCTTATTGTGTTTAGAATATTCCACAAAAATATAGTGTTCTGTTACATAGATTTAATTTTTTTTGTTCTTTTACTCCTGAAATAGAGTAGTACTCGTTACGAATTCCTTTGGCAGAGAGGAGCATGATTCTCCAGAGGCGTGGTCCCAGATTTGTGTGCAGAAGCTTGTTGAAATGGCTCAAGAAAGCACCACAATGCGTCATGTTTTGGATCCAATGTTTTATTACTTTGACACAGGAAAACATTGGGATCCTCGACATGGATTGGCTTTGCTTGTTTTATCTGACATGACTTGCTCAGAAAAGAGCTCAGGTTATTCTGCTTACCTATCGTTTTTTTTTTTTTTTTTTATAGTTTTTCTATGGGTACCATATCCATTAGAAAAATGAATGTGGTTTATTTTATAGAGTTGGGTAATGGGTGTTTGTTGGAAACTATAAACTCCATTTATGAATCCTGATTATCTTTGTTGTAGAAATTGATAGTGCCAATCCATTGAGCATTTTTAAGCATGGAACTTTTTGAATCAGAATTTATGAATAATTTGATTCCTTTTTTTGTCGCTATAAAATAGTCAGTTTCAGTCTGTTGGGTATGAAGCTATCCCTTACTCTGGTGTTTTCGCAGCTGTCCTTTTGGTATCATCTTTATATGAGGGGTCGTAAATTTCTCTAGTGGGAAGGGTAGGTTGAGCATGATCAGACTTGATTCACATGGCCAATTTTTCCAGTTGGATCTGTTTGAAGTTGGAGCTAGTTTTTCATTATATGTGCTCTGGTTCATTTTGGATTTATGCATCCCGTTTTTAATCATCCCATATCTTCTATATTGTTTGGTATCTGGATGGTAGATTGGACATCTTTTTTAGTTTTAATTACTAGATATAAGTGCTGTTCTTGGACCTTGTTCAACAACTTCATCATCTACATTGCTTTATTTTCTTTGCTAAATTTCTTTCCAAGTTCCTCAGTCTAGTATGTTTTTTTGAGAGAAAGGAAAGCCCACCTACACTACATTTACCTGGATCGTAATTATAGCCTGTTAAACAAAAAGATGAGTATCGTCAAAAGGCTGTGGATACAATAAATATTGCACATGCATATTGCATATAATCATAATTAATAGGTTTTAGGGCATCTAGTTGGGTTGTTTTGCCTATATGTTCTCGAATTTTTCTTTGAATGCCCTCTAAAATAAAGATTCTGCAATGCCATTATCAAGCCACTAAGAAGCTTATTGATGAACATGTTCAATTCTTACCTCCAAAGTCACTCAAGGAACAATAGTATGTCATGGATCATGGCTGAGGTCAACTTGGCTAGCCATCTATGACTCGAAATCTGTTGCTCTCCATGCAAAAATCCCCAAGCATACAAGTTGGCCCAACTAGGTCCTCGCCAAACCCCTTAAGCTCCACTTCATTGACATAACTCACAAACATGGTGCGACACTAACATACAAACCACAATATGCATACCCCTTTTAAGGAGTCTAGAGTCTAGAACCGACCAAGTTATCTCCCATAAATATCAGTATTAATTTTGATCAAATAAATGCTAGCACCCTCTCTTTGTTAGTCCATAAGGCCATTAACACTATACAACATCTAAATCATGAATTCTTGGTCCCAAAGCTTTCTTGGTAGTTAAACTACCTTCATACTTTCATGGTTTGCCTTTTCTTTATTGCTCTTTTGTTGCATTATTTGCCTTCTAAGAAATGATACAGTGTAGTGGTATTCCTTGTTTATTTCATACTTATTGTCACTTGAGGCATTTGCTTTTCAGATCAAGCATTGTGTTACACCTCGTCATCTTATCTAATTGGTGAATGTGGATGTGCGAATATGACAGAACAGGAAGTAAACTATGTGATGGGCATCACCCTTGGATATGGGTCCATGTTAGAGAAAACTTTTCAAAAGAATCAGCACTTGGTCTGACACCTATGCCCAACACTTGTATTGGATCTTAACATCCCCAACTCTTTTGACAGGCCCTTTTTCCTTTTTTCTTTTTTCTTTTCCCAAGACTAGGGTGGGACTTGTGCCCATGCTTACCCTAGAAAGGGGATTTCAATGCATACCCACCTGACCCCACCTAAGCTGAAGCCCAGGCCCTTGGGTAGACTGAGTTGAGGCTTATGGAACTGGGGAACCTCAAATCGGGTGTCAAAGCTAGGGATCAGGGACAATGTCTTGCAGAATCAGACCCTCTTCCCGCACCTATAGTGGCAAGGGGTGGTGCCACCTGAACCAATGTCCGGTGGTTGGTTGGCCCTTTTTTGACTCCAAACTCTCTGTTTTTTGTTTTTCTTTAATAATAGTGAACTCTATAAACAACCAGGAGCTTGGGAAATATATTCTAGTGAATCTTCCCATGCTTTCTTAAAGCCATCTTTGATGTGTTAGCAAACATGTAGAACTTTTGCAAAAGATTGTGGTCTATTCTCAACCCATATGTGCAGCAGACATGCTCAACTAGAGAGTATTTTTCTTCCAAGAAGATTGTATTAGGATTATTTGATACTGCATATGTTCCCTCCAACATCATTGAGACACCTACTGGAATTACACCAACGCTCTAGGACAAAGTTAGCATTTACAGAAGCCAATTTTGAGATTTATCTAGTCTGTAACTCTTGCTTCTCATCTTTTTGCTGTAATTGTGTATGATTAAGATAGTTGAAGAACATATTTTGGGCTATAAGTCTTTGAAAGTCTTGCAATTTAAAAATGATGTAAGCTAACCAAACATGCAAAAGCTTAAATGTACTTTAGCTTTTCCTAATTGTCAGGTCACCTTGTTTTGCACCTGTTAATATTTGGATATTCTAAGTACAGGGACTTTCTTATTTGTAGTTATCTTTTTCTCTCTTTGTAAGAGCATATGTTTTGTCTCAAATACTCTTCATTCTTTCCCCATCACATGAGTTTGACTCTTAACTTGGCTTATCTTTCAGGAAATGAACAGCTAATTTTATCTGCTATCATCAGACATCTGGACCATAAAAATGTTGTCCGTGACCCCAAGACAAAATCTGATATAGTTCAGATTGCCACTATCTTAGTTCGACAACTAAGGTCACAAGCAGTAGTAGCTGAAATTGGATCAGTTAATGACTTGTGCAGGCATTTAAGGAAAAGTCTCCAGGCCACGGTTGAATCAGCTGGACCAGAAGAATCAAATTGGAACTACTCACTTCAAAATGCTATAGAGGATTGTCTACTAGAGATTGTTAAAGGAGTATGTTTAGCATCTTCAAAATTTTTTTCTGACATTTTGTTCTATTTGGTCAAGTGGCTGCTTGACTTTCTTCATGTAACATTTATTGACATATTTATTTGTTTATTTTCCTTTTGGAATTTCGATGTGCTAGATTGGTGATACCCGTCCACTGTTCGACATGATGGCTATAACGTTGGAGAAGCTGCCAGTTACCGCAGTCATTGCAAGGGCAACAATTGGATCTTTACTGATTCTTGCTCACATTATCTCCTTGACATCCATCCAATTACATCCACAATTGGTGGGTTGGTTTTCCATCTTAATTTGTTATAATGCAAAATTGGACGTGCGCACACACACACACACCAGTAGTGGAGGGGACAAGTGATAATATAACAGAATTACATACTAGTGTAACATTTAAAAGAGTAAGAGTATTGAAAGCGGGAATATGGAAATTTATTGAAAACTTAAGAGATTTGAGAAAAGATTTACTTTATTGAAGCTTGAACTTGAATACACAGCAAACTTGAATATAGCAAACTTGAGTATAACCAACAAGGATGAGTTTTGGGATATACGATTTTTGGAGAGGAGAGGAGAGGAGAGGATGGGAGAGGGGAAAGGGATTCTTGTTTTGTGTTTTTCAGCTTGTCTTTCTTCAGCAACCTTCTTTGTCTTTTATAGAGATTTGCGGACTTCAGGGTTTCTTAATTCTGGAGGAACTTGATTGGATATTTTTGTCATATTATTATCCTTGGTATACCTTGTATCTAGAAAATCATGGGTATAATCCTTAGGCGTCGGTTGTTTTGCAAAACTTTGGATTTCTGAAACCTGGCCTTTTGGTGGTTTTACTATTGAGGAGTAAAACCATAGGCTTCTGACGAAACAATTTGTCTTGGTGTGATAGCTTAATATTGGCTGCCGGATGACTTTATTGAATAAAACTATGGGCTTAAAACCATGGGCTTCTGACGAAATAACTTGTCTTGGTGTAACAGCTTAGTACTGGCTGCTGGATGATTGGGTCTCGGTGGAATGTGCTTTTGGTGGGGCTTGTGGTAGAGGTCTGGCAATGCATCTTTCGACGCATCTGACAGGTCGTCATCTGTAGATGTCCTGGAATTGCAAAAAAGCTAGTGGAGCTCGAGGAACCAGTGGAGCAGGTGATGATTCTATTGAGCTGTGGTCTGATTGGATGACGATTGGGCAGTACCGTTGGCCATGCAAGGATACAAGTCTAACAATTTTGTAGGATTCATTGTCATGGCTGCTTGAAGGGTTGCTAAGTTGTTGTGTTTGAGCATTTGATGCTAGTGTTGTTACCGGAGTTTCCTGACTTGGCAGTCTTTGGTTCTGGAAAAAATTCATCTATGAGATTTGGAGAGAGATTGAAATGATAATAGGAGGAAGAGGATCCTGATGAAGGTGGCCATGATGGTGGTGGTGATGCCAATGATGGTGGTGATGGTGGTGTTGCCTTCGAAGATGGATGATGGTGGTGATGTTGCCTTCTATGGTAATTGTGGTAGTGTTGATGCTGGCTATGGTTGAAGCTTTGGGAATGGATCGTCCTCAAAATTGATTAGTGGATCAGAGGAGGAGCTTGCGTAGTTTTTTTCTTTTTCCTTTTCGAGTTTTGAGAGTGACTCGAGTAGGAGCCTCTTATACTCGGCCCTGGATTTGGCCCTAATAAGTTTGGCACTCTCGTCTTGCATTTGTGCTGTAGAAATTTTGCAGTTAGAGGATCAATGGCAGGAGGAGCTTGTAAGGAGTATCTCGCAAGCCATTCAATAACCTTTGTTTTGGAGGGCCTTTCTGCATTAAACTCGGTCCACCACTTGACTTTAAACTTCCTTCCTAGGGAAGGAGGTAGAGAGGGGTTTTGGACAAAGGTGTATCCCCAAGTAAGAATCCAAGAATGGGCAAACTGGGAAAGAATTCAAAGAGTATTGAGAATTTCTGATTTTGTAGAGGAAGAATGGCTTTTTCACTGAATAGGTTAAATACTTCTTGAATATTAGTGGGTAAGAGGATTGCACCGTAATAGTTCCACTAGGTGCTGAACCAATAGGAGAATTGGAATGCCGTACCAATTTTGAAGTAAAAAAGCCAAGAATGTTTGTGCTTGGGGTTTTGGTATAGGAAAGCATTATACCAAGCAGTCATGTAATCCTAATAATTGAAGTATTGTAGAAAGTATTCAAGGATTAATTTTCTATAGTTGGAAGGATTATCTTCCCAGTCAGTGGTACTAAGGACTTTAAGAATTTGGATAGTGGAATGGGTGAAAATACTCGGGTTGGTCATGTTTAGATAATGTTTGATAAGAATAGATTTGTGTCTAAAAGAATAGTTTCATAGAAGCCTTGGCCTTTGTGAGGATCCTTGGGCTGGAAGTGCCATCCAAGGGGAAAGACAATCCGAGCTACGACTTTTGGATTGATAGACGAGAACTCGTCTTCAACAATAACAATGGATTGAAAGACTTTTTTATCAAAGTATAGGATCATGGTTTTCTTGAAAGGTTGGGCTTGGATAGGTACTACGTTAGGAAATCCAACTGACGTCTTATCTCTGATGGAAACTAATTGCATTTTTTGAGAGGTTTTTGCAAGTTGTCCAGTATCTTCTTGGGAGAGCAGGGCATACTTATTTGTAGAAATTGGAAGAGGAGAATTGATAGAGGCTTGTTTCTTTTGGGCTTCTTCTTGAGAGACAATTTCATACCAGGTGTGGGCTTTTGATTTTGGTGGACTTGAGTGTTTAGGAGTAGGATTTTGAGAAGAAGATGGCTGTTTTTGGAGGCCATTTAGAGATTTTCCTGTAAGCATTGAGGAAGGAAATTGTCTTTCCCTCTTTTAAATTCGATTTGAAAATCAAAATTTGAAAGAATTGCTTGCCATCTTGCAAAAACTTGTTTTGAAGTCAGGTTTTTAACATCCTTTTCTAGGATGAACTTTGCCGATTGGCAATCGATCCTTAGCAAAAAATTTTGATTTAAAAGGTCACCTTGGAATTTTAAAATATACATGACAATTGATAAAATTTCTTTTTTGATGGTGGAATATTTTCTATAGATTTCATTCCATATTCCAGAATGATATTGAATCAATTCTTCTTTATCATTACTTTTTTGCTTTAAGATTCCTCCATATTCTATATCAGAAGCATCTGTTTCTATGATTTTGGATAAATTTGGGATGGATAGATTGAGGCAGGGTAATTCTTTTATTTGGGCTTTTATAATTTTGACATCCTTAGTTTGCTTGTCACCTCAAGGTGGAGGGTTATGTTTGAGCCTATCGTATAAAGGCTTCGTTATGGCTTTCAAATCTTTTGTAGTAGTCTGCCACGTAATTGAGGCTTCCTAAGAACCTCTGAAGTTGTTTCTTCTCTAAGATTTGGTCTAGAAATTTTGTTACGAATTCCAAGGATCTTTGTATGGGCCTTATAGTTCCTTGATTTATTTCATAGCCTAGAAATTCGATTTGGGTTTTAAATAGGTCCATCTTCCTTTTAGATAGGATCAAATCATTTCTTGTTATTTTATAGGAGAAGGTTTCTAGATGTTTGAAGTGCTGATCTATTATTTCTGAGAAGACTAGAATATCATTAATAGAGGTTATTATGAACTTTGTGTAGGGGGTGAAAATGTCATTGATGATTTATGGAAATTCAGAGGGGGCATTTTTAATCCGAATAGCATAACATTCCATTCATATTGACCAAATGGGATAGTAAAGGCAGTCTTGTACCTATCCTTCTTATTTATATGGATTTGCTAGAATCCAGATTTTAGGTCAAATTTTGAAAATACTTTGGCATTTGTAATCCTAATTAATAAGTCCTTTTTATTGGGTATTGAATATCTTATCCATTTTAAAGTTAGAATTTAAGGATTTGTAGTTGATTACAAGCGTAGGAACCCCTCTCTCGATCTCTGCCTTTTTTGGACGTAGAAGGCAGCACATGATCATGGGGATCGACTTGGCCTAATAAGTCTCTTTTCCAACGAGATTGAATTTTCTTTTTACAATGTTTTAACACTTAAGTATTCATTTGGATGGGTCTTACTTTAGTCAGGATTCTTTTTTCATTAAAACATTTTCATAAGATAAGTCCATAATGTATTTTTTCCTAGTCTAAAAAGCATTAGGTAAATTTGAGCAATTTTGCCTAACTAGGCTTTCCCTAGTCTTTTGAATTTTATTTTTGATTTCTGCAGTTTGGAGTTGGTTTTCTATTTTTTTTAAAGCTGATTTCTTCCTTCAAGTATTCTAGTTGCTTTTGATTTCTTTGAATCTGGTTTATAGAATTATCCTTATGGAGTTGGAGGGTTTTGTAGAAGGGTGGATTAATAAATTGGAACACTAAATCTTGTCCTAGGAATTTTGCTTTAACTCCTTCATCTATATAGAAGGGTTTTATCATGTTTAAAAATGGTGTTCTTAGGATCACTAACTGGTTTAGATCTTTAACTACAAAGTCCTTATAACACAGATTTCTCCTTCTGAGGTTTTTGAGGTTTGTGGTTCTGAGTCAGAAGAGCTCATATCTGAGTTTAATAGGAGTTCTTTAAGGTTTCTCATAACCTTTATTTTAGTTAAAGATCTAAACCGGTTAGTGATCCTAGGAACAACATTTTTAAATATGATAAAAGCCTTTTATGTAGATGAAGAATGAGTGCAAAATTCCTAGGACAAGATTTAGTGTTTCAATTTATTAATCCACCTTTCTACAAAATTCTCCAACTCCTTGAGGATAATTCTCTAAACCAGATTCAAAGAAAACAAAAGCAACTAGAATACTTGAAGGAAGAAATCAGCTTTAAAAGGATAAAAAATCAACTCCAAACTACAAAAATCAAAAATAAAATTCAAAATATTAGGAAAAGCCTAGTTAGGCAGAATTGCTCAGTTTTACCCAATGCCTTTTGGGCTAGGAAGAAACACATTGTGGACTTACCTTATGAAAATGATTTTGATGAGAAAAAGAATCCCCACTAAAGCAAGATCCATTCAAATGAATTTTCAAGTGTTAGAACATTGTAAAGGAAATTCAATCTCCATTGAAAATGGGACTTATTAGGCCAAGTCGATCCCCATGATCAGGTGCTGCCTTCTACGTCCAAAAAGGGGCGGAGGTCGAGAGAAGGGTTCCTAGGCTTGTAATCAACTACAAATTCTTAAATTCAGTTTTAAAATGGATAAGATACCCAATACCCAATAAAAAAGACTTATTAATTAGGATTACAAATGCCAAAGTATTTTCAAAATTTGACTTAAAATCTGGATTCTGGCAAATCTAGATAAATGAGAAGGACAAGTACAAAACTGCCTTCACCGTCCCATTTGGTCAATATGAATGTAATGCTATGCTATTTGAATTAAAAAGTTTTTCCTCTAAATTTCAACGAATCATCAATGATATTTTCACCCCTCATACAAAGTTCATAATGATGATATTCTAGTTCTCAGAAATAATAGATTAGCACTTCAAACGTCTAGAAACCTTCTCCTATGAAATAACAAGAAATAGTTTGGTCCTATCTGAAAGGAAGATGGACTTGTTTAAAACCTAAATCGAATTTTAGGCTATGAAATAAATCAAGAAACTACAAGGCCCATACAGAGATCCTTGGAATTCGCAATAAAATTTTCAGACGAAATCTTAGAGAAGAAACAGCTCCAAAGGTTTTTAAAAAGTCTCAATTACGTGGCAGACTACTACAAAGGTTTGAAAGCCATAACGAAGCCTTTATATGATAGGCTAAAAAAGAACCCTTCGCCTTGGGGCGACAAGCAAACTAAGGATGTAAAAATCATAAAAGCCCAAATAAAAGAATTACCCTGCGCAAATCTATCCAAAATCATAGAAGTAGATGCTTCTAATATAGGGTATGGAGGAATCTTAAAGCAAAAAAAGAATGATAAAAAAAAATTGGTTCAATATATTCTGGAATATGGAATGAAATCCAGAGAAAATATTCTACTATCAGAAAAGAAATTTTATCGATTGTCTTATGTATTTTAAAATTTCAAGGTGATTTTTTAAATCAAAATTTTTTGTAAGGATCAATTGCTAATCGGCAAAGTTCATCCTAGAAAAGGATGTTAAAAATTTGGCTTCAAAACAAGTTTTTGCAAGGCAATTCTTTCAGTTTTTGATTTTCAAATCAAATTTAAAAGAGGGAAAGACAATTCCCTTCCTAATTTCCTATGAATTCTTATAGGAAAATCTCTAAATGCCCTCCAAAAAACAGCCATTTTTTTCTCAAAATCCTGGTCTTAAACACTCAAGTCCACCAAAATCAAAAGCCTACACCTGGTTTGAAATTCTCTTAAGAAGAAGTCCAAAAGAAACAAGCCTTTGTCAATTCTCCTCTTCCAATTTCTACAAATAAGTATGCCCTGCTCTCCCAAGATCATACTGGACAACTTGCAGAAATCTTTTAAAAAATGCAATTGGTTTCCATCAAAGGTAAGACGCCAGTTGGGTTTCCTAACCCAGCGCCTATCCAAGCCCAACCTTTCAAGAAAATCATGATCCTATACTTTGATAAAAAGGCCTTTCAATCCATTGTTATTGTTGAGGATGAGTTCTCATCTGTTGACCTAAAAGCTGTAGCCCAGATTGTCTTTCCCCTTGGATGGCACTTTCAGCCGAAGGATCCTCACAAAGGCCAAGGCTTTTATGAAACTATTCTTTTAGACGTAAAATCTATTCTTATCAAACATTATCTAGACAGGACCAATCCAAGTATTTTTATCCATTCCACTATCCAAATTCTTAAAGTCCTTAGTACCACTGACTGGGGAGATAGTCCTTCCAACTATGGAAAATTAATCCTTGAATACTCTTTGCAATACTTTAACTATTGGGATTACATGACTGCTTGATATAATGCTTTCTTATGCCAAAACCCCCAGCACAAACATTCTTAGCTTTTTTACTTTAAAATTGGTACGGCATTTCAATTCCCCTATTGGTTCAGCACCTGGTGGAACTATTACGGTGCCATCCTCTTGCCCACTAATATTCAAGAAATGTTTAACCTGTTCAGCCATTCTTCCTCTGCGGAATCAGAAATTTTCAATACTCTTTGAATTCTTTCCCAGTTTGCCCGTTCTTGGATTCTTACTTGGGAATACATTTTTGTCCAAAACCCCCCTCTGCCTCCTTCCCTAGGAAGTTTAAAGTTAGGTGATGGGCCGAGTTTAACGTAGAAAGGGCCTTCAAAACAAAGGTTATTGAATGGCTTGCGGAATACTCCTTACAAGCTCCTCCTGCCATTGATCCTATGACCGCAAAATTTCTACATCACAAATGCAAGACGAGAGTGCTAAACTTCTTAGGGCCAAATCCAGGGCCGAGTATAAAAGGCTCCTACTCGAGTCACTCTCGAAACTCGAAGAAGAGGAAGAAGAAAAAGACTATGCAAGCTTCTCCTCTGATCCACTAGTTAATTTTGAGGATGACCCATTCCCAGAGCTCCAACCATAGCCACCATCAACACCGCCACAATCACCGTAAAAGGCAACATCACCACCATCATCTCCGAAGGCAACACCACCATCATCGGTATCGCCACCACCGTCATGGCCACCTTCATCACGATCCTCTTCCTCCTATTATCATCTCAATCTCCCTCCAAATCTCAGAGATGAATTTCCCTCGGAACCAGAGACTACCAAGTTAGGAAGCTCCGGTAACAGTACTAGCATCAAATGCTCAAACGCGACAACTTAGCAACCCTTCAAGCAGCCATGATAATGAACCCTAAAGAATTGTTAGACTTGCACCCTTGCATGGCTAACAATATTGCCCAATCGTCATCCAGACTATAGCTTAACGGGATCATCACTTGCTCCATTGGCTCCTTGAGCTCCACTAGCTCTTTTACAATTCCAGGACATTTACAGACGATGACCTATTGGGTGCGTCAGAAGATGCATTGCCAAATCTCTGCCACAAGCCTCATCAAGAGCACGTTCCATCGAGACCCAGTCATCCAGTAGCCAGTACTAAGCTGTCACATCAAGACAAGTTGTTTTGTCAGAAGCCCATGGTTTTAAGCCCATAGTTTTATTCAATAAAGTCATCCAGCGACCAGTACTAAGCTATCACATCAAGACAAGTTGTTTCGTCAGAAGCTCATGGTTTTCAGAAGCCTATGGTTTTACTCAATAATAAAACCACCAAAAGGCCAGGTTTCGGAAATCCAAAGTTTTGCAAAACAACTGACGCCCAAGATTTCTACCCACGGTTTTCTAGACACAAGGTACACCAAGGACAATAATATGATGAAAATATCCAATCAAGTTCCTCCGGAATTAAGAAATCCTAAAGTCCGCAAATCTCTATAAAAGGCAAAGAAGGTCGCTGAAGAAAGAAAAGCTGAAAAACACAAAACAAGAAACCCTTTCTCCTCTCCCATCCTCTCCTCTCTCCAAAAATCGTGTATCCCAAAACTCATCCTTGTTGGCTGTACTCAAGTTTGCTATATTCAAGTTTGCTGTACTCAAGTTTGCTGTGTTCAAGTTCAAGCTTCAATAAAGTAGATCTTTTCTTAAATATCTTAAGTTTTCAATAGTATTCTCGCTTTCAATACTCTTACTCTTTTAAATGTTACACTGGTATGTAATTCATTTTATGTTATCACTTGTTTCCTCCGCTGCTGGTATTAGAGCCATCCAGGGCAGATACTGGAATAAGGGAAATTTCTTTATGGTATTCCCATTCCTATTGTCACTCTTTCCTATTATTCTTAGTATTTAGGAAAAATGCTGAACAACCACAAGATTTAAGCAGTTCTACCTAGAGGCCATCATAAGTCCCGCTATAGGTGTTTCACAGTCGTCCAAGGCAACAGGCATATTTGGCACTTTAACTACTTCTATCTATGGCATTGTAGGTTGCTAGTGGCACAGTAATTTTCCAGTGGCATAAAAATTCAGGATAATATTTCGGACTGACATAGAAATGAGTTTTCTATCTTAGAAATTTCTCCTCTTCTTCTTCTTCTCAGGGGGAAGGTACGAGTATGGAAGAAACTATTGTAGATCCTTCAAAAATCTTGATTCCAAAATTTCTCCTAAAATTAGTTTATAAAACTAATTGGTCAGTCCCAGACTCAAGAATCAAAATGATAGAAAAAACTTATTCAATTTCAAAAAACCATGAGTTAATCCCTTTATTAAGCCAAGACTTGATCACTAGCTTCAAGAATAAATATGAATTCCTCAATCTAGGGTTGGTCCAGATTGCTGTTAAACCTCTAATTAGAAAAGGTATCAATAGTGCTCTACTAATGTGCCTCAAAGATGGTAGGTTTATCAAATACCATGACTCTCTCCTAGGAATGGTAGAATCAAGTCTTTTTAATCCGACCTTACCTTCAAAATTAAGGACAAAAACATCTTGAAGGCCTTGGAATTAGAAATCAAATTACATAATCTAGATATACATAATCTAGTATTGATTAGGATATATTTCAAAACTGTCAATACCCTTAACCATATAGGACCCCACACCAAGAAAACACTTGGGCAAACGGATTACTTTCAAACAGACCCACCCATCTAAAGGAAATGTCTTCATACTCAAAACCCTTATCTGGGACCAAGTTAGCCTTCCCTAGTATATGTATATATATCATGTGCTTCAAGAATTGTCCGCTTAGTTTTAAAATGTGTCTCTACAAACCCTGATAAACTAAAGCCTAACATGAGCCAAATATATTCAATCCTTTTGAACCCATTAGGTCATGCACGTTGGGTGGTTTCATTTGACTGGGTATCATGATGCTTGTTTATGTACCATTCAGTTTTGAATTACCAATGTCTTTTCATTTTCAAGTCATGCAAGGCATCTAATGAACTTTTTGGAATAGAGTATTTTAGTGTTCAGCAGTAGGTTGCCTGATCTTTGATGACTATTTTCCCTGTAAACAGACTATTCCATATTTCCAAAGATCATTCCTTCTTTTTTAGATTTAGATTTGGTTTTATATGATGGTCTTTGAAACAGTTCCAGGTCTCCTAACTTATGTTTCAAACATATACTGTTGTTATAAGTGATAGCTGTCATATATGTGGTATGAGGATTATATGTCATAATAGTGTTATATAATAATCACAATAGATGTTGTTTAGTCTTACCACAATTCTAGAAGTATAATGCTGTTTTTAAGTGATGTATTGAAGTATGTTTATGATATTATGATATTAGTACAAATTCATGCTGTTGTACTGCTGCATTACACTTTTTTTTTAAAAAACCATCAAGAGGCTAATAATGCACTTAAACACTATATTATCTTAATTAGAAATGATCTCTAAAAACTTTTAAGTTTCATGAAATTCCATTATATCCATCACAGTAGCTGTGATGGCTTAATGGAAGGCTATTATCTGTCAGTAATTGCATGTTAGAACCACAGTTCTGTTTTTTAAACTCAAAACTTTCTAGTTGAACACTTGAGAAATAGCAGTTAAGAGATGAACCCACTCAGAGGTTAGTTTAGGAGAACTACAGTGTGGAGTTCTCTAAACTGCAGATTATAATGCATCCATGGTTGAAAGCCTATTCCATGCTTGCAAGCTTTAGAACCATTTTTGTTTGTTACTTACATTTATATGACCAGTAATCATTGGCTGATATAATATTACTGGTTAGACAGTATTGCCCATATTTATCCTGCTATCATGTTTATTGATTTAACATAACACAAATCTTACAGAACAAAGTTACAGAGATGATGCCCCACTCTTCTATTGAATGTGCCATTTACAGCTAGTCCTTAATGTAGCATCGACTGCCTGTGAAACCGGAAATGTGAAAGTTGTGTCCAACTGTGTGACCATTTCTTGTGAGATTTTTTCTGATACAGATGCATCTTTTATGTTTACCATTTTTTTTTTGCTTCCTTATTTGATCATTTGAATGTTACAGTATGATACATACATCAGTTACTAGCTGTAGACACCATATTTTATGGTCATGACTTACGATATTTTTCATTTTAAAGAAACTCTTGTTGAGAAAAGATGTGGCACTTGTGAAAACATTTAGCGAGAGTTCACAGCTAGCCCATCTTGGCGAAAATTGCCTTGCAAGGAAGAGGGTACCAATGCATGGGTTGCTGTTAGGCTCAGAATCAGCCACGAAATGGGACAAGGATTGTTGTTTGAGGTCAAGGGATCTATGGTGAAATGAGACTTGTGACGTTAACTTTCCATTGATGGGACAAAACTTGCCAGCTCGATTTATGCTTAGTCATTTATTGCGTTTTCTCTTTCAATGATGTTTTACTTTTTGTTGTCTCTGATTTTTTTTGCTGGATATTGTAGCTTACCTGATATTTTGCATCATTGTTATTAATACGTAGGTGTTTCCAGAAGAACTTCTACTACAGCTTATGAAGGCTATGATGCATCCAGATGTTGAAACCCGCATAGGAGCTCACCAAATATTTTCAGTTACGCTCATTCGAAGTGCTAATCATCCAAGACATGAATCAGAATATTTATATGAAACTAAGAAGTGGCAATCTCGAACTACATCAGTATTTGCTTCAGCTACTGCTCTACTTCAGAAACTCCGAAGGGAAAAGGGATGCCTAAATGCAGATAAGGATGGAAATGATGCACATACAGAGATCAAGGAAAAAAGCATGGGTGATGAAGAGTTGAAACATGGTTGGGCCCGAAAAGGTTCGCCATATTTTTATAAATTGAGCTGTTCTATTATTGATAGGATTGCTGCTA
The DNA here is from genome assembly GCA_006176705.1 of Cocos nucifera. Taxonomy (NCBI): domain Eukaryota; kingdom Viridiplantae; phylum Streptophyta; class Magnoliopsida; order Arecales; family Arecaceae; genus Cocos; species Cocos nucifera. The sequence goes on from QRFJ01000295.1 coordinate 798,895, forward strand.
CTACCTGTTCTATGGAGGAAGTAAGTGCTTGCAATCTCCTATGTACTTCATCACATTGCTTTTGATTCCCTAATTTCTGCATCACCTAATTTCCATTTGTGGCATAAAACTTTTCTAGTAGTGTCTATGTCCAAATGACATAGCTTTTAGCGGGCCCCTAAATTTCTTGAATTGCGTTAACTTTTACCCTTCTATATGCTCTTCTAATTCCCTACACTGTTTAGCAAGTTTGTTATCTTGTGATGTATGGGTATATTGATACAGGGAACTGACTTTATGGTGTTAACTGAAGATCAAACTGCTCAATTACTTTCTGCCTTCTGGATACAAGCCAATCAGGCTGATAATCTGCCTTCAAATTTTGAAGCTATAGGTCATTCATTCAGCTTGACACTTCTTTTTTCCCGTCTCAAGGTAAGTTGCCAACTTTGTAGTTATATAAATTGGATTATCTATAATAGCTAACTTCTCCAAACTTGTGTCAATAAGAGCAAATACATTGCAGTTAAAAAAAATTGCAGTTCACCATTAAAAAAAATTGCATGACTTGTGAGGCAAATGTATGTGATCGATGATCCTGTTGTCAGAATTCCCTTATATAGACTAAAATTGCTGAATAACCATCATTTGTTTAAGGCCATACCGTAAAATAGGCATACTTTTATTCCCAGAGCTCGAAATACATTGTTTTCATTAGGTAGAAAAGTTAATATTTTGAATGAAAACTAGTACTAATTTCATTTGTATTATTGGGTTGGTTAATTATTTCTCTTTTTAATTCTGTTTTGGTTTTGTTGTGATTTGTGAGGAAGGAATCTTATGTTTACTAACCATAATGATATGATCTTTTGAATGCACCAGATGATTTTCTTTCTCTGTGTATCAATTTATTTGTTGATATGTTTAGGTGCCAGGTTCTTGTTTCTCAATTTAAATCATGGTAGCCAATGTATCAGGCCCTGTTTGGGATTGCGGTTGGTAATAGAGCTTTTGGAGAGTTTTTTTAAATAGCTGTTTGCTATTTGGTAACTACATTTCTAAAATGTTATAAAATTTAGCATATGCTTGATAATCAAAATGAGAAAGCGCATTTGGTATGATAAAATGACAAAAAAATATATAGCATTGTATAGTGGAGAATAATACAATGTAATAATATATATTGTTACATATTAAAATATTATTGTATTATATATATTATATAACATTGAATACTATAGCATAATAATATAATATGATATGACATGATATGATATAATAAAGTAATGTATTGTTAATAGTACATTATTATTACAACATAATATAATGTAATATAATACTATAATGTAATTTTATTATAATTACAATGTAATATAAAATATAATATAATAGTATTATAATATAATATAACAATATAATGGATTATAATTTAATTATATTATAGCATTCTAGTATAATAATATAATAATATTATATTATATATTTGTTTTAAAATAATTTATTATTATACTATAATCATATTATAGAATATAACATAATGTAATATAATCTAATATACTATCTATTATATTATCAATAATATTATACTATATTATATTATGTTAAGATTATGATAATAGATTATATTATCATAATATATCTATTATTATAATAATATAATATTATGATTGTAATAGTATAAGATTTGTTAGTTGGCATTTTGATTGTTAGGAAAATTTTATGAAAACTAAAACAGCTTCCTGACATTAGCCATAAAGTACTTTTAGGAAGAAGCTCTAAAATGGAGCTTTTCCCAAGTAGACCTTTTTTAGCTTTTTGACAAAGCTAAATAGTTATCCTCTATTTTATTTTATTTTATATTTTTTTTTTTACCAAACACCACTATATTATCCAGAAGTGCTTTTGGAGGGCCCTCCAAAAGCTTTGCCAAATGGGGCCTTAGTCTTCTCTAGTAAGACATTGCAATTATCATGTCTGCTGGTTTACTCAATTCTGGCTAAAGCTCATGATAAGCAATATGCACCACTGAAGTATTGATGGATTCCAGTGAAAGAAGGCTTTCGGATTGTGTTAACATGAGGTTCTATGTCACCATTTATGAATTCCACTGGCTTGTTTAGTCAACTCGTGAGTTGGATGGCTTAATTTCATTAGTTCTGATATCATAATGATGAGTTTTAAAGTGGGTACAAAAAAACTTGAGAGGACTGGAAGAGTTAAAGACTTCATTTATTTACGAAAGATAGAAACTAGGAAAAGCAAAAACTACAATTCATTTCGCTCTAGAGCCATATGAAATTTAACTATAGAGCTACATGTCTCAATTACCTCTTAACTAAAGTTTTCCACAGGGCCCAGCAGAACTTGTATATAATGGTCTATATTTCCTTTTGGTACTTTTGAAAAAACACAAGAATGTTTGATCAGCTGATAATTTCTTTGAGATATCTGCCACATGATCTTTCATTTGTCATGCTGTAGAAAAGTGTTTCAATATGCTCCTATTGAATGCATTGGAAGAATGAAGAGACACTGCTGCTGACTGCTGCTTTGAGTTTTTATAGTGATTTCATTAAATCACTTATGTTTATATAATTTAAGCCAGCTTCATTTCTTGTGGGTAGTTTTGAACCAACACTGTACAAAATTCTCTTTTCCTTATTGCAGAATTCAAATCAAAGCAATACAGTGCGATTCTTTCAGCTACCATTGTCTTTAAGAATTGTCTCCCTGGAGCCAGATGGTAGGATAAGCACCAACTGCTATTTTAGGATCAAAATTGTGATATATATGTCAATACACGCATGCACATATATATAGGAGTAAAAGGTGCATTGAGGGCATGGCCAAATGACATAAATACCCCCATGTGTTAAAAACTATCTAGCTGCAATACATGGGGTAATATTTGTCAACTGCCGGTTAGGCCACTTGCAAAGTTGTTCTGCAGGAGCATTATAACTTTACCTATGTATGAATGTATGTATGCTCTGCAGGAGCACTGTAACTTTACCCTGTATATGTGTGTATGTATCAAAGGTCAGTATGGTTGCTTTGCTTTTTATGTGGTCTCTTCATATCCTTGTAGAGCATCAGCTTTACTAATATCATTTGGGAATTTTGATTTACCATGAAACTCTTTATTTTGACAGGAATGCTGCCACCTTCATGTCAGAGATTGCTTTTCACATTGGCAACAGGCATGCTAGCATTTGCAGGAAAAATCTATCATATTTCTGAGTTGACAAACTCACTAAAAGTTTATATATCTTCTGATGTAAGATTTATATTTCAGCATTCTAATTAGTTCATGTGTTTTATCGACATATTGCTAATTAGATAATGTCAAACATCATTATGCAAGAATTTGTGTAAATACTACTTTTTGGGGAAATGCTTCTGTTTATGCTGCATGCAAGACCAAGCTTAAGTAAAAGTTCACATGAAAATACTTGTAGCATTAAGCATGCACCTCAGCAAGTTATGTTCATTTGAATATGTTTTCCTTTGTTGCACTTAGCCCAATTGTAGCCCTCACCAATTACTCTTTATTATCTGCAAAAAAGAGAAAAAAACAGCACCGTAGTGCCCTCTTCATTCCAAACACATTTATAATGCCGCTAGTACTTTTTTAACACTTGTCATTGCTCTAAAAATGTTGTTAATGATTTTAACATAGCTCTATATTGCATGCATTCATTGCTGTTATCAGTTTATTAACCACCTAGATAATTACCATTTAATTGGCACTAGTCGAGTGCTTGTTTACTATGTCATAGATATTCGCCAAGTAAAATATTAAATATCACAATTTATTCTCCTCATAGTTTTTTTTCCCAAAAAAAGCTTCAATACTGGACCTCCCTATCATAAAACCACTTTGCTTCTAAAGTTCTTTTTTTTTTTAAAAAAAAAAAATCATAAGTTTGACTTTGCAACTGTTCTACAAGGTAGGAAAATGTGTCACAGACAGTTCTCTGTAACCAACCCAGCAAGTCTGAGCAAGAGAAGAACCTACCATAAGAACCTGCAATGTCAGTTGGCAAGCAAGCAGGAAATCTTTCTGCTTCTATTGGGTGGTAGATTTATTTTTTTTTTTTGATATTTTAAGTGTCCGTTCTTGGTTTGGTATATCGTTCTGTATCTAATGTCAGTAAGTGGAGGGTTACTATGTGGTAGTTCCCTAGCTTGCCTGTGCCTGATGCAGACTGGTGCAATCTGGTGCCTAAACCATGATTTATTTATGTAACATTCTTCTCATTTTTGAGATCTAGTTGCTTGTACTACTAGACTAAATTATGTCTGATTCTCTTTACTTCTAACTACTAAATATGTACTTTTCCATTTTCTCTTTTGAAACTGACTCTGTTTGTCCAAACTAAAGGATGCTACATTCATGCTTGCTACTTATGGTTCATCTTAATTCTCTACCATAGCCCTTGTTAAGTAACGTTAGACATGTCCTTTTAATCTTACTCTTATTTTGTGCCTATGCAAGGTTTATTTTTCATTATTTATAAAGTTGATCCTTCTTTATAAGTGGGACAATGCTTGTTGGTTTTGAATTACTCAATGTAATTATTGAGTTATCATACACTGATATAAAGATTAAGCGAATGTATGGTATAACTTTCCATGGTAAAGAAATTTAAAGGGTGTTGGTTCAGAGAACTTCAGTGGGTGTTATATGATGCATATTGTCTATCTAGTGTTCACAAGGTGGAGATTTTCCTTTGCAGATTGACCCATATCTGAGGATTGGGGAGGACTTGCAAATTTATGTGAAGTCTCAATCAGATTTGAATGTATTTGGTTCTGATATTGATCGACAGGCAGCTATGTTGACACTAGCCGACTTGAGAAAAACTGTAGGCAGTTCTGACCTGCACTTACTTGACATCATTATTCGAGACCTTTCAAAGATAACTGATGTAAGTTCTTAGTTGAGCGAGTCCTTCAAAAATATCTGCTGCAGTTAGTAGAGTTTGCTGAAATTTAATGTGACTGCATAATTTTTGCATCTTGTTTCTTCAGCTGGAAAAAGATGTCTTAGCCAAACAACTTACTGAAACTTTCATACCTGAAGATGTTCCCCTATTCGGTTCAAACCCAGTCCTTGAGCAGATCAATGCACAAGCTCTTGCAGTTTCTGAAGAATCACTCTCTTTTGATGAGGTATACTATTTTAAACTTTCATTCATTTTCCATAATAACTAGGGTGGTCTTAATTATTCTTGTAGAAAAGGTCAGAATTTCAAATTGTCCAGTCCCTGATTGGGGCTTGCTGGTGTTCCTAACAGATCCTTATATTAATGATCAGGTAGTTATTCCCATATTTTTATGAAAATAATGAAGCCTAATGAAAACAATCATTTCAGGTAAAAGAGATATATTTTGCAATGTTTCTAGCATCACAATTTTTTTTAATATGTGATGCCTAATTCAAGGTCCTGATCTTTGATGGCATCACGCTAAAATATTCAATGTTTGCAAATTTTAGGATGTTAGCTTGAAAACTTGATTTAATTAAAGGGCAAAGATAATTTGGTCTATACGGTTGCATTCTACATATGATTTGTACAAGTATTGACCTATCGGATGATTTACATATGCATATATGCTATGTGAATATTTTGGTGAGTTCTTTTTGCATAACAGTTATGCAACTTGTTCTGGAGTAGGGACCTGTCTTCTTTTTTACTAATCCACCGAGTAAAAATGTTAACTTCTCCTGAATTTTCTAATTGGTCGTAATTTGCATATATTAGATCCAAGTAGTGGATCATCATGGAGACAATGCTTGCTCTAAGGTGATAATTACCCATTTTGAAGACACTAATTTTGTTAAATGACTTGGCAACATGGACAGCTAGTTGATGAGGTTTCTGTCACTTGTTCTGTCCATGAGTTGGCTTCTGTGGAATGGAAAACTGAATTGGTTAGCCCCTAGGGTATACAACTATTATTAAGTCTTGATTGGTGCATGTGTTTATTTCATTCAAAAATGGAGACTTTAAGTGCGTTATGAATGCTTATATTGTGTACTTATGACCAAGTTTGTTGTACCGGTGCATACTATGACATACTGTACCATGCCAGCATTGTACCAGTATTGACCTGAGACTCTATGGGGGGTGTATTGAGTCTCAGTATGCCGAACTGACCCCATACCAAGTGTATTGATGCTGTACCAATATGGTACCGGTGTGGGGTCTGGTACCAAGACAGCCAACCTAAAATTTTGAAATCAACCATCAATATGATTTGAAGTACTGCTGACTTAAAATTTGGTTCTGGAAATTAATTGGGCAATACAAAAGAAGAAACCAAAAGGGAATAATTGCTGAGCAGATGCAGACATCTGTCTGATCTGTCACAGCGTGAATTGCTTTCTATTCTGAATAGCGGCTAAGTTTTTAGGTTTGGACAAAAGACTGTTCTGCAGTTCCATATGCGCTTAGGTATAAATTATGGTTAATATAACAATGTTTATTGTGAAGTAAGAATCTAAATTATGGTTAGTAGTTTGCACGAAAGGATATAATATCATTTTGGCAGTCTGTTATTTCTGAGGATTAACATAATTGATCTTATCAATAGTTTGTAGTGTCATCTTGCTTTACTCTTTTCCTATTAAGAAAATTAATGAAGTTGAGAGTCCTGATGACTTAGCGAAAAGCTTATTGCTGCCACAGTCCTGTCCCTGGTTTGACTTTGACGTCCACATGTCTTGTACTTGGAAATTGTTGATGAATCTTTTATGTAACATTGCAGGAGTGTTCAAGGAGTTCATCAATAGAGGATGACATAGTCAGTGAATTGCCAGCCATGGTTATTCACAAATTTATCCCCAAGATTCCTACATCACCAACCTCGCCCAATATTATTAGTGTTGGTCAATTGCTAGAATCGGTATGCTTTCCTCTGAACAAGCTGTGCCTACGCTTCTGATTGCTCAATTCTATAATCCTTCATATATTAGTTTAGGCATGGTTTGACATGGGTAACGAACGATGTATCATCTATATCTGTACTTTGTAGAAATCATGTTTCTCTGCCTTGCATGATTTGTGGTGATATTCTCAATTGTACATTTTGATCTGAGAAATATTGTTCGGAGAAATACGGTCACCCAAATCAGAAAATGAACATTACTTAGTTTTTTTAATAAAATTGTTTTGCTGGCACTTTGGAAACTAGTTTTTTTAGTGATTACTGCATTTGGAAGTTGGTCTTTCCAATTAAATATGCTGGAACTTGGCATTTCAATTGCAAATTACATAAGCTACCGACACATCCTTATAGACAGCCAACAAAAATGTATAAATGACCAATCCATATATTCATCACTGGAAAGCTTACATAATGAACATCATTCTCATCATCTTTTTTTGTCTTAATCGTGTTTTATCACCCACCTTTCCTTATGTATTACCAGGCACTCCATGTAGCTGGTCAGGTGGCCGGAACATGTGTCTCGACCTCTCCCCTCCCATATGGGACCATGGCCGGTCAGTGTGAGGCCCTTGGCGTGGGCACGAGGAAGAAGCTTTCAAGTTGGCTGGTTGGTGGTTATGACTTGATACCAGACAATCTAGAGCAAATTTTCCCGATCGGCGAGCAGTCGGCAATTCCAACGGTAAGCCAACAAAATGATGCTGCCTCCTGAATTACCGTGTTGCAAGCATCATTCATCTGCTGCACCTTTGCAGGCAAATGCTTACAGTTTTGAGCAGCAAGCTTTGGTGCCGGTGGAACCACGGTCGGCGCTGAGACTGCCACCTGCTAGCCCCTTCGACAACTTCTTGAAAGCTGCTGGGTGCTGAGGGCAAGAACAACTGTATCTTTCTTCTCCCCTGCTAACGCATGTGTAGAGTGATTACCGTGTCTGCATCTATGTTGTGTTGGGAACCCAGTCGGCAGGTTCTAGATTTGTAGCTTCCGGGAACCATTTGTACCCTCTGTCAGAGGATGCTTGTTTATAGCGTGCGTGGTATCGGTAGTTTGTAAACACTTGCACCATGTTTGGTTTCCATGGATGAAATGAAATCAGAAAAGGATGGAAATGGCAAGCAGGAAATAGGAATGGAGATCTCCATTAGAATATTTGGATGTGAAACGAAGAAATTCATGGAAGGAAACAACAATTCAATTCTAATATTTAGTTTAACTGGTTATTTACTAGAATAATTAATTTTATATAATTAATGGAAGTATTTTATTTGTTTGTTACGTGGACCATTATGACATAACTTGTACTCATTATTTTCTATTTTTACATGCTATTAATTTTTTTATTTATTTATTTAAATTTGTATTTTAAAAGTTAGTACTTATTTTATATGCATGCATGCTTGCATCTTTGACTTTTTTTGTTTTCCTGACATGCACCGAATGATGTTCATTTGCTGGTTGCCATGTATGGTAAATATTTATGTCACAAGTGAAATAAAGGTTATAGTGCATGCTATTTGACGTTTACACTATTTGCCGAATCCAATGTACGGTGGAAATGCTATTTCTTCAATCGAAGGAACTGTGATTTTAAAGAAGATGCGATTCAATATTGTATTACAATGCTAAACATGGAAATTTCATTTCAATGCTTACTCCAGGGAACCAAATATTGTGCTACGGTAAATGATGGTAAATATTTTTGTCGGTTCTGAGCGGTCATCAGATGTTATTTTTTCGAGGGGATGTGATCATGCCCATGATGCCAATGGATGCTTTAGTACAATCTCGATATTATTAAGACTTCGGAAGGTATGATGAATCTTGAAGTCGCCAATAACCACATGGTTTCGGTAGCCATTCAGAGGTTTCCTTTTTCTAGTTTATCTTGGCATGTTTGACAAGAACTCTGAGTCAGGAATGAGCTGGCCTTCTGCAGTGGGATCTCAGCCGAGATACCCATTCAAGTTCTCTACTCTTGTTCTTTTCTTATCTTTCTTCGATAAACTATACAAGAAGGTACCATCTGTCGCCTTCTCTAAGCGCATGATGAGCATGAAATATGACACAATTTTAATTATGATAGTCCACCAATATATACACATAATGTGACACGCACATTATATATAATATATATATATATATGCAACCAACAAAGAACTAAAAAATTTTAATTCTTTTTTAAGATATTATATTATGGATTTTTGAACTAACAAATATTAAAATTAACAATTTTTTTTTGCTAGAAAAATCATTTAAGATGGTAAGTTTTTAACCGCATGAGTTTGTATCTGGAATATCTCAATCATTTAATGGCACATTTGATTTGTGATTGAAATTTAAACGAAAATCAGAATGGTCATGTCCTTCGATACGTTTTGTTAAAAGAGAGAAGGGATTGGGTTTTGGAAATTGAGGTATTCTCATCCTCCTTTAAAATTGGAATTGGAATGGGACTCTGAGTAACCAAACTTCTGAAATGGGAGTCGAGTCCAGCTTCCTCCAACCAAAGATGCTCTAAAAGAAAAAGAATTCAACCAAATGCAATTAACATACAAATTAACTAACTAAAATTAAATCTCAATTGAATCTTATGCAATTAACATCTTATACAAATCCTATTGCAGAATGATACTTTTCAGTGCCTTGGCATTCCTTTTATCAGGTTCCAAACTAAAATCGGCGGAGTTTGCTTATCTTTCCGATAAGGTAGATGCTCGAATTGAACTGTGGCAATAGAAAGCTCGATCATTGGCAGGTAGAGCAACTTTGCTGTGTTCCGTTCTAGCATCTATTCCTATGTTGATGCTTTCTTGCGTCTTTGTGCCGGTCGGTTTTACGTCAGTTGGATGAGGAGCACCGATCTTTTCTGTGGGGTCATTCTGTGCATCAGAGGAAGCTGTATCTTTTACCTTGGCACCAGATTTGTAGTCCTACGTCTCAAGGTGGATTGAGGATTATGTCATTGGTTTCGCTTAAGCGTGATTTGCTGTCAAAGTTTGCAGCTCAAGTTTTGTTGCAACCATCTTCTCTTTGGGCACAACTCGTAAGTGCTAAGTATAAGTTTACTGGGTCATAGGTGGCTTCCCATAGACCAAGGGTCTCTTCAGCTACATGGTGTAACATCACCATTGCAGCTGCTTCGGGTCAATTTCAATTTTTGTGGACAATAGCTCATGGTCGCTGTGTGAATGTGATGAAAGATCCTTGGTTGCCGACTATTCTGCCACAGGTTTGGCCTACATATCTTAATGTTAGCATTAATCTTGACCATCTTAAGGTTGCTGATCTGTTGCATAATTTTCGAGTGTGGAATTTTCAGCTCTTACAGCATTTATTTTCCCCTGAAACAATGACTCCAATCTTAGCTGCGCCTGTAGTGCAAGGTCCTTGGTCCGACCATTTAACTTGGTGGAATTCTGGATCTAATCTAGTGTCCATGTCTGAAATACATGCTCCTCATGCTTCTTCTTCGAATGCATCTGCTTGTCCATCTTTCTCTTGGATATGGAAGCTTAATATTCCTTTAAGAGTGAAGCATTTCTGTTGGAAATGGTTTTGGGGTAAGCTTCTTGTAAACAGTTGTTGGGTCATCGACATATTCTCTTGCCCAATCAAATGTTCTGTGATTTATGTCCCTTTGTCACTGAAGATATGGAGCAAGTGTTTGTGTATTGCCTGGCAGATCATTCTATTTGGGACTTGTTACATGTTAGCCAATTGCATTTGCCAGTGCCTAATTCTTTACCAGAACTGGTTTTATTTTTGACCAATTGTTAGGTAGAGAAATCATTTAAGGCATTTCCGGTATATGCATTATGGTTGTTATGGAAATCTCGGAATCACAGTGTTTCAGCAATGGTATACTCTTTCTATTCAGATCCTTAGAGCTGTTTTAGCTTATGCCATGGATGTTAACTATTTGAGTCCATTATAACACGATCAAGGACTTGGGGTTATCTACTCCATTTCATTATGTTCGTCGGATGCCTCCTTCCCTTGGTGTTATCAAAGTTAATTTGATGGTTCTCTATCTTAGACAGGTGTTGCTGTTGGATATGTTCTTCGAAATGATCAGGGAATGTTGCTTAAGACTGTAGGCATTTGACTCGGACCTTCTACAGTACCACTGGTTGAGCTTATTGGGGTCTGGGCAGGTCTCAAAGAAGCTATTCTTCAGTTTAAAGCTTTACAAATTATTGTTGAGGGCGATTCCCTTACTGTTGTCTCTTGGATTAACTCTCATTCAACTGCACATTCTTCTAGTAATCTCTGGCTTCAGGATATCTTGCACTGGAAAAGAGTTCTCTCTATTTTCAACTATCCATATTTATCGCCTGGTAATTAAGCAACAGACTGGGTAGCCACCACCGCTGTTCATGCACCAGTTCATATTTCCCTTGGTCAACATATTCCAAGCTCTTTGGCTTTGATTTGGCTGTTGATGCTCAGGGTGTAGCTTATCTTTGTTCTTAATTTGTATAAGCTGTAGTTTGCTGTATCTTTACTCTTTTACCTTCGGATCCTTCATCAAAAGAAAAACTAACTAAAATTAACAAACACTCCATTCCGTGGTGTTTGAGGGTATCATCATATGTTACGGACATGTTAAGCAACGGTTTGTTAAGAACTTAAAGATGGTCTTAAGAAACTAAAAGTGCTGCAGGGTACATAGATCAGCTGGCTGATCATTCACCTTTGATCTAGTCTGTGTTCTCAACCTACGCTGTACCCAAAATAGATAAATAATGAAATAAAATATATTATAAAATAGAGAATTGATTATGTAAAAAATTTTGAATTATTTGAAAATCTTTAATTTCATTATGAATTTCAATTTACTGCAATCAGATTATCCGATTTTTAAATTTATTTATTTCAAACTCTAGTTATGAATTTTGTTTGATTGCCGTGATGGAATTGCTATATGATGTTATTTTCTGCATAATACTTTAAGTAGGTCATGTAATAATTCCATTCAATGGCTAGAGAAAATTAAATAAATTTAAAAGTTGGATGGTCTAATTAAATTAAAATAAAACTCAATAGAAAATTAAAAATCTCTAAAAATTCAATATTTTTTTTCATTATCAATTCTAAAATAAAATAAGGTAACCTCCTCTCATTTGAACAAAAATTATATGGAGCGGGCACTATAGATCATCATATTGGATGGGCCTAGTTTTTTTTTTTTTTTTTGCATCTTAAAGAGGAAACCTAGACGACAAATAGGGATTAGATTTCTTCTACTAACGGAGCTTGTTAGTTTCATAACTAAAATAATAAAAAAAATAAAATATATGCCTAAGACCTCTCGTGAAAGTCCACATTCTTTTTCTTCCTCATCAAGTCTCTCCACCATTATTTTTCTTATCAAGCCATTCCTTCCATCCGTAAGATCTTCCATCCAAGTCTTTTTCTGTTCTTCCAAACTCCATGCACCATCTTTTCTATCCATAAGATCTTTCTTGAGTCTATTTCTCCTCTTCGAAATTTTTTTTCTTTTCTAAGATCTTTGCATTTAAAAATTTATGAAAACTATGTATCATTTTACCTAGAGGTATGCATTGAGATATTGGATGAATATTTTGCTAGGTGTGTGTCGACCGTCCATACACTATATATTGATAAATATTAAGTTCAGTAAACTATGCATCAATTTATTTACAGTTGTATATTGGATTATTACTAGGCGTGTATTAAAAAAGCTTATAATATGTATCAATAAGTCATCTAGTATGTATTATTTGGTCATGTGCTATGTACTGATGAGTACTATATTTTGAAAACTATATATTGCTTTATCTAGATATGTGTATTTAGACATCGGATGAATATTTTAGTAGATATATATCAACTAGCCATATATTGTATGCTAGTGGATACTAACAGTTTATTTGCATTGAGGGAATTGGAGAAAAGGAAAGGGAGGGATTTTTTTTTCTTGCTTAGACAATAATTTTGGGGAAGAGTAAAGGAAAGGAAAGGATACCCGTCCCCCTCCCTTTCCCTCCATTAAACCAGTTTTCTAATTCCGCCAATTTGGAGGAATTGGAGAGAAAGGAACATGAGACAAATGAAGGACAACAATGCCCATACTTCGAACGATGTTTTCCTTTCCTTTTTCTTGATATTCTATGTTTTGCTTTTTTTGTTCACCAGCAAATTTTTTCTTCCCCTCTTCTACGTGAACCAGAGATAACATCCATCACTCATCTCCTTATCTCTCGTCGATGAGATCATGTAGAAGGTTAGTTACTCGATTTATATTTCTTTTTTCTATTGATATTATCATTTTTTGGCCTATAAAAATGGTAGTCTTATTGTTGTTTGTTGCATTGTGAGTCATGGAGGACATGAGTTCTTAGTTATTTAGAAAATGAGTCTTTCAATGAGGACATGAGTCTATAGTTGTTAGGAAAATAAAATGCTTCCAGTAATTATTATTTTACCAGATTGCAACTTATAATGATTTATTTCACTTGCATTTTTTTTCTTATTTTATTTTATGCTTTCACATTTTTCTTAATTGTTTTACATATATTATTCTATACTTTGTTCTTTTTATTTTGTAATGTTTAATATTTTTGATGGTAGATGGATCCTAATTTTAAATGACTATTATCGAATTTAAATGGAGAGAAATTAGATGGAGAGAAATTTGTAGAATAGTAGTTGCTCAACTAATATGCTTGGTCGCTCCATTGTTCGTTCTCAAAATGCGGTTGCATGACAAGTATATTAGTAGTAGTTTCAACTCTGAAAGGAAAAGGGTGCGTAAGAAAATATTTAGTAAAATTATTAGAAGTGGTCAAGGTCATAAAATAATATGAATGAGGCCTAAAGCATTTTTAGACTTGTATGATTTGCTAGAAAAAGATGGTGGCCTAAAACCAACGAGGAGAAGAATAATGATAGAAGGGCAAGTTGTGAAAACACTTTATATACTAACACATAATGCTAGAAACCATGAAGTTTAATTTTGGTTTCGAAGGTTTGGGGAAACTACAAGTTGCCATTTTTATAATGTGTTTAAATCTATAATTGAATTAGAAGAAAAGCTTCTCAAACACCGATGGCTCATAAGTTTTGCCACACATTCTCAACACCAGTTGATTCTACCCATATTTTAAGGTGAATCATCACCCTTTATTATAAATGTCAAATAAGTTTACATTATATTACTATTAACATAGACGTATAATTTCATAATTGTATGGGAGCAATTGATGGAACATGTCCGTGTAAAAGTGTTTATTGCATATGCTTCTAAATATCATGATAGAAAAGATTATCCCATCTAGAATGTATTAGAAATATGTGATTTTGATCTTAAATTTACATATATCTTATTGAGTTGGGAAGGAACAGTAGCTGACTTAAGAATCTTAAAAAATGTATTAAATATCAAGAAAAGATAATCTTAAAATTTTTGAAGGTAATCAAAATAATTCCATACATTTTTTTTACCTTATGCTCATTAATTAACAACCATATGTGATGGTTATAAATTTGAATAGATAAATTTTATCTTGTAGATATTTCTGACGAGTGGACTAATCTATATAATATACTAAAGCAGCTCCACCTGGGATATTAATGGAGATAGTTGAGGCTTATGTATCAAATTTATAGTCCTCCATCTCAATTGCATATGTGGATCTTAAAAAATGGATATGTCCCAATTAGTTCTCTTCATATAAGGCACCTTTCCATATCAGTAGCTTTTGCCCTACATTTTTTTAACAAAAATAGATTTTTTTAAAAAACTTCTTCTTTTATCCAAAGCTTTGCCATATTATGGCTAAATAATATTATGACTAAATATTTTTTCATATCAATCAATTAAATATTATGACTAATATTTTGAATTTCTAATTTTTTAATTAACATTAACCAATAAAAATTATCTAAATAAATAGACTTTCATTTTGAATTTTGGTATTTAAATCTGAATTTTTGTTGGTATTTTTAATTAGTTCTTTTTAGATATGGCACCTCTCCATATCAACAGCTTTTGCTCTAAATTTTTTAATAAAAATATTTTTTTTAAAAAAACTTCTTTATTTGTCCCAAATTTTTGAAATTAATTCATATTTCTTCAACCATCACTCATGATTTTCAAATTCTTTGCTCTATTATGACTAAATATTTTTGAGCCAAATTAATAGATTTTTATTTTGGATTTTTATTTTTTTTAAATTAATACTAATCAATAAGAATTATCTAAATAAATAGATTTCTATTTTGGATTTTATTATTTAATATCAGAGTTTTTGTTGGTATTTTTAATTAGTTCTATCCATGTATGGTACCTCTCCATATCAATATTTTTTGTCCTAATTTTTTTTACAAAAATAGATTCTTTTAAAAAACTTTTTTTATCATAAAGTTTTGAAATTAATTCATGTTTCTTCAACCATCATGTATGGCACCTCTTCATATCAACATTTTTTGCCCTAAATTTTTTAACAAAAATAGATTCTTTTAAAAAACTTCTTCTTTTACCCCAAGTTTTGAAATTGATTCATGTTTGGAAAAAAAATTAATATTATCATTATTATTAAGTAATTAGGTAATATTTATTATTAAGTAGTTAAGTAATATATATAGCCTAATAGATAGAATAGTGTTTAGACCAAAATCCTCATCCTGTCCATTACATTGAGCATTATTATTATCCTTTTACATTCTTATTTCAGCATGGCCATGACTTCCATTTTGGATTTTGGTATTTAAATTTAAATTTTTGTTGGTATTTTTAATTAGTTCTTTTCATGTATGGTACCTCTCCATATCAGCAGTTTTTGCTCCAAATTTTTTAACAAAAATATATTTTTTTAAAAAACTTTTTTATTTGTCCCAAATTTTTTAAATTAATTCATATTTCTTCAACCATCACCCATGATTTTTAAATTCTTTACTCTATTATGACTAATTAATATTATGACTAAATGTTTTTGAGCTAAATTAATATATTTTTATTTTGGATTTTTAATTTTTTAAAATTAACACTAATAAATAAGAATTATCTAAATAAATAGACTTTCATTTTGGATTTTATTATTTAATATCAAAATTTTTGTTGGTATTTTTAGTTAGTTCTATCCATGTATGGCATCTCTCCATATCAGTATTTTTTATCCTAATTTTTTTTAAAAAAATAGATTCTTTTAAAAAACTTCTTCTTTTACCTCAAAGTTTTGAAATTAATTCATGTTTCTTCAACCATCATGTATGGCACCTCTCCATATCAACATTTTTTGTCCCAAATTTTTTAATAAAAATAGATTCTTTTAAAAAACTTCTTCTTTTGGCCCAAAGTTTTGAAATTGATTCATGTTTGAAAAAAAAATTAATAATAATAATATTATTAAATAATTAGATAATATTTATTATTAAATAGTTAAGTAATATATAAAATCTAATAGATAGAATAGTGTTTAGACCAAAATTCTCATCTTGTCCATTATATTAAGCATTATTATTATCCTTCTACATTCTCATTTCAGCATGGCCATGAGATTTAATTCTATAAAGGACATAACTTCACTTATGGAGAATTGGAGGATCAAAGCAAGAGTGGTTCGGATGTGGATGATGCCTGGCTTCAATCTTTCTGAAGAGATTAATAGTATCAAGATGGTTTTTCAAGATGTAATGGTGAGGTGCTGCCATTTCAAGAATTTTTATATTTTTCTATTCATTAATTAGTAGTTAATCTTATATTTATTTATTTTTTTCATCAGAAATCGAGGATTCATGCAATGATAAAATGTTCTTTTGTTAAAAAATTTAAGAATATTATCTAAGAAGAAAAAGTTTTTGCTATAAGTCAGCTTGGTGTTGGTCAAAATAGTGGTTCTTATAGGACCACTAAACATCCATTTAAAATTAATTTTCAATACTCCACCAATGTGCGTGTCACTAAGGATGAGGGAATATCCATGTATGGTTTTGAGTTTACTCGATTCATAGAAATAACCTTAAGACAAGCTGATAAGAATTATTTGGTTGGTAAGATCACTTCAGTGTATGTTGTTTTTAATATAAGTATCACGATATTCTTTAAAATATCATCCTAATTTTTATTATATATAAATTAATTTTTATTTTATATTTGTTATGGTTCTTATAGATGTTATTGGCAAGTTATCCACTATTGGTGAATTGGAAGAAAGCTGTAAGGATGGCAACAATCAAAAGAGAATGGAGATAGAGCTTCAAGATATAGAGTAATTTTTAATTATTTAAAAATATAATAATGTAGCAAATCACTCTTGATGCACATGTATCCTCATCATGTGTTTATTATTTTTTCACTCTGCTAACATGTATTATGTTTCACTCTTGATGCACATGTAATATGAATTTGTTAATATTCTCCTTAAATGTCCATGGGTGTAGAAAAGTACATTCCATCCAAAAAGATAAATGTATATTTTTATATTGAATTATTCAAGTATTTACAAAGACAATAGAATAATTTGTATGCTGTGGGGAACTTTTGCCGACAATGTTACTGGAATTTGTCTAATACCCAAAATGGTCCTACTATTGTTGTTGTCCAATGGTGTAAGATTAAAGACTTCTATGGTATGCATTCTTTATACATAAGTTTCAACTTATGAGTAATTTCATCAGTATATGATTTTGTGCATATTTAATTATTTTCAATCTATTTTATATAGGCAACAGAAAGATATCAAATTCTTTATATGCATCTAGGATGCTCATAAACCCTACCATTCCAGAGGTCACCAAATTTGTCTCGATAAATTAAATACCAAATTCTCTCTATGCATCTATAGATATGTGAAAGTATGTAGCGTGATAATCCTCTTTGATACTTCTTTTTATAGCAGTCCATTTTTTATCATATTTATTTTTTTATTTTAATAAATTAATTATATAGATTTAATTGATCTTTAACCCAAATTAATATTAAAAAAATAATAGTACTGATATGATTAATAGACATATCAGAGTTTAGGATTCTCAATCCTTTACATGTCATCTTTATTTGTGCAGATCCAAGATTGATGAGGTTGCTTTATCATAGCAACCTAGCCAGCTTTGCAGTCAGACAACTATTTTTACTATTGATGACCTTTTGTAGATTTAGGAGAGGAAGACCATTGACGAGATAAAGGAGTGTTGCAATGTATATTAAACTCTTGATTTTAAAGTTGACATCTACCCTTTATGTTATCTTTAATCACTTATTGATGCATTTCAGGAGACTGTGTGTAACACTCGCTACGGTGATGAGCATCGACACAGAGTATGGATGGTTTTACAACTCTTGCAAGAAATACACTAAGAAAGTTGTTCCGGATGGCTCTAGGTTTTACTGTGAGAGTGCAATGGGCTTGTGAATTCTTTTATACCTAGGTAAAGATGTAAAATAAATTGACTGATGGATATTTGTGTTAATATCATTTATACTAATTTTATCTCAAATCATTTTATATAGGTTCAAGATTGAGTTGAGGGTGATTGATGAATCTGGTAGTGTTGTTTTCATTATTTTTGATCGTGAGGCTACTAAGTTCCTCCAATGCACTGTTGTTGAATTGAGAGATTTTATGTATATGGTATGTGCTTAAGAGATAGAGTGTTGTGTAGGGTTTGATATTCTTTTTACTATGGTTAATTTTTTTGTTCTATGATTCAACATAGAATTTCGGTGATATCAATCAAACTCCTGAGTGTTTAGACCAATTTCTTGATAAGAAGTTCATTTTCAAAGTGCAAATCAATAGAAACATTAGGGGTTATAACTATATATACTTGGTAACGTGTATGACCAATGATGAAGATTTGATTGTAGCCTATTGTTCTAATGATTCAACATAGGCACACATTTATTCCTTTGGCAGTATGTTTTGCTATGACTATAAATAAGAGCTAAGGTCAGTCTCTTTCAAATATGGGTTTATATCTATCAACCTTGTATTCAATCATGGGCAACTATACGTTGCTATTTCAAGAGTACGGAGTAGAAGTAGATTAAAGATTTTGATTCTTGATAAAGACGAAAATCCTTCAAAGAGTACTATCAACATCGTGTATAAAAAAGTATTCAATAATTTATCTTAGATTATTATCTATACAATCTTTTTACATATAATTATTTATAATTATTTACTATTATTTTTATATTCTAATATTGTTTTACTAATTACATTTATCTTTCAATTTATAGGCATCTTTATAAGCATGGATCCACAATCAAAGATGGTCTACAAAATTATTATAATTTTTTTCTTTTCTAAGTAGCTATACCTATTTCATTTCAATTAAGTACTCAAAATATTGCAATACTAATTAATCTTATCTCTAAAATTACAGGCATTTTTTACTATATTATATCCACAACCATAAATAAAGTATAGAGTTATTTTAAGGTTGTATATTGTCTATTTTCAAAATAGTTATAAATAATGCTTTTAAATTATTAAGCATGATTTATATTCTTTCAATTAAGTATTTTTTTATTCTATAATATTGCTATGCCATAGTCCGTGCATCGTACGGGTCTATACTAGTTGCACCTTATAGAAGAGTGCATTATCACTTAAAAGAATACATGAGGAATCCACCAGGAACTACTCAAGAGTTGTTCAATCTTCACTATGCATCCTTGCATAATGCTATTCAACGAGCATTTGGTGTGTTAAAGAAATAATCTTTTATTATAGCAAGTATGATAGAACCAACATATGGGGTTAGAGCTCAAAAATATATAGTATTATCTGGTTGTATTTTGCATAATTATCTAATGGGTGTGGACCTAGATGAGGAGCTTATTGCTGAAGTAGATATGAACTTGCAAATCAAAATCAAATAGAAAATGAAAGGCATGCTTGAGGAAATGATGGTGAGGATGCTATTCAAGGAGAGATTATAAGAGACCACATAACTGCAATAATATGGAATGATTATATTTTGTAACATTAATGGTTTACTATCACATCAAATTGTTTGTGTTGTGTTTACTTTTTTGTATTCATTAGATAAATCTATTTGACTGTTTGTACTTGTAATGCCAACATTAAACTATTTGATATAGTATTTATTTTAATATTTTTGTATGTACTATATGTTTATGTTATATTATATGTTTATGTGTATTTATTTTGTAAATGTGTGCAGATCGATCATGCCGAGAAGGAAAACGGATACAAATGATAACTCAAAGAAAGAACTTGTGTTTTGGAACTCTATTGTAGATGATGCACTCATAAAGATGTTTATGCATCAATATAATATGGGAAATAAAGTGAATGGAACATTTACAACAATAACATATGAAAATATAGTGGCTGAGGTAAAGAAAAAATTGAACAAGAATTTGGATAAGAAGAAGATAAAAATTATTGAAAAACTCTAAAAGAAAACTTTTTGAAATATTTTAGTTTACTTAGAAAAATTTTAGCGATTGGATTAGCTAGGATCCAACTACTAAGATGTGGACTATTGAGCCTGAAGTGTGGGAGAAGTTAATTAAGGTTTGTCTAGATCATTTATCTTTATTCATTATTATATCAATATTTAATTTTGATAGCATGTTTTTTTATCTTTCGATAGGCTCATCCTGAAGCTAAAGAGTGGAGAAATGAATCCATTCCATATTACGACAAGATGATGATTCTTTATGAAAATGATAGGACAATGGGAGATCATGTCGAGACTGCAAAAGAGCTAAAATATCGATAATTCTCTGTGATTGAGGATGATTTCATCGATACTATTGATGATATTGATTATTTGATTTCTCAGAATGAGGTGATCATTGAGAATATAGGTGATAATGTGGAATTCGATGAACAACAAGAAGTGCATTCTCACACTCTATAAGATGGAACAACTTTAAAAATAAATAAAAGTAAGGTATCGAAGGAAGAGAAGGACGTTGGAGGTATTAGAGAGGATAATGTGGCTGAGGTAATCAAATAGGAAAAATGAGGTAATTCGTGAAAAAAATGAGATTTTTAAGCATGCCTTTCAGCAACTTCCAATTTAAGAGGATGAAATTTATAAACTTTTTGTCGATTTGACCATTGCACCTAAACAGTTGATAAATGTTTATTTTTTTCTTATCGAGCATCCTGATAAGTTGAGGAGAATTTTGGATTTTTCAATGGAGAAGAGGAAAGATGTGTTGATGCGAATGGTTTTTAGTTGATGCGAAGAGAAGTATTGAAGCAAATTATTTTTGGTTTATGAGAAAAAAATATTGATATTTTTCTTTTTGTTGGTTATTTAGCCAATTTAATATTTTAGAATATATGTTGTTGAATATTTCTTCATGAATTGGCTAAATTCTATAGAAGTTGGTTTTGACTTTACAACCTTGCTTTATTATGGCGATAGCATTATGTTGATTTGTGTATTGCTTATTAATGGAATGGTATATATTTTTGTAGTAAATATTTTATTAATTTATTTTATTATAGATTGTACATTAGTTTTAGATAATTATTTTTATAATCTTGAAACATGTAAAAAAAGGTATAATGATCTTTTTGATTTAAAATATCTATTATCTTTTTTTTTTTTTTCCTTATGAGGGCTATCCAAATAAGGGTGATGTTTCTCCTCTCTTTATCAAGAGGTATGTATTGAGACGTCGGATAAGTATTTTGCTAGGTGTGTGTTGACTGATCTTATACTATATACTGGTAAATATTAAATTTGGTAAACTATGTATCAATTTATTTGTAGGTGTATATTGGGTTGTTGTTGAGCATATATTAAAAAAGCTTACAATATATATCAATAAGCCATTTAGTGTGTATCATTTAGTTATGTGCTGTGTACTGATAAGTACTATATTTTAAAAATCATATATTATTTTATCTAAATGTATGTATTTGGATATCAAATGAATATTTCGCTAATTATATATCAATTGGCCATATATTGTGTACTGATGAATATTAAATTTAGTAAATTATATGTCAATTTATCTATAAATATGTATTAGATTATTATTACATGTATATCAAAAAAAAATTATAATATATATTATCTGACTATGTATTATATATTAGTGAACTCCACATCGTAAAAATTATATATCAATTTATTTGTACGTGTGTATGGGTTGTGTGGTAATTAATTAATTTAGTGTATTTTATATAGTTATGTAGCTGTACACTAAAAAAATATATGCGAGAAATAAAAAAAAATATCTTAGTTAAGAAACTAATAACTTTATTAATAAAAATTTTTAATTTTTTAATTTATTTTTTAAAATTAATTTTAAAAAATATGATAAATTATGAAATTTTCTATATAATATTTTATAGTGCCCGTTCCTTCCATTTCCCAATCTAGCCGGCAAAGCCAGCGAGGATCGTTGTTTTCCGCCGCGGCGTCCATCTGATAAGGGAAGCAACGCGAAACCAGAGGAAAAAGACGGAGATCGCCATGGCCAATTCAGCGTGCGTCGCGGCGCCCGCTGCTTGCCCCTTCAAAAGCCTTGCCAGAAACCCTTCCAAAACCCTCCGCCTCCCCTCCCAACCCCCCCTTCTCTCCTCGTCATTTCCTCCGACCAAGTACTCTCTTCCTTTCTTCTCTCCTCTTTCCCTCTTTTTCTCTCTTCTAGGGTTTCATATCAGTTCTTGCTCTCTCCCTCTCTCTCTCTTCTTGCAGGAAGTTGGGGAGGCTTGTCGGCACCTGGAGCTCTCCTAAGGCCATCTACTCGAGCGGCTCCTGGGCGCCGGATCGGGCTCATAGGAAAGGTATTTGGTCCATTAGGTAGGCTATTGTCGCTTTCTCTCTCTCTGTCTTTGTCAGTCTCCATTTCTTTCTCTTGAGTGCTTCTCGGTTTTGTGCAAGGATTCGATTATTTTTGGTGTGTTCTTGGTGGTGATCTAGGGATGATTTGATAGTGCCGTCGTCTCCCTACTTCCCGGTGGAGGCGCAGGGAGGGCAGGGGCCGCCACCCATGGTTCAGGAGCGGTTTCAGAGCGTCATCAGCCAGCTCTTCCAGCATGTATGTTTTGATAGGGTTTTGGATAATTAGGGATTGGGTTTTCTTCTTTTCTCGAAAGAGAAGAGACTAAAGACATGTTCTTTTGTAGAGGATTATACGTTGCGGTGGACCTGTGGATGATGACATGGCGAACATTATTGTGGCGCAGCTTCTCTATCTCGATGCTGTCGATCCTATCAAGGTCTCTACCTGGTTTTGTTTGCTGTTTCTCTTATGGTTGTTAGTAACTCCATCTTAGGATTTGTTTGCTTACGGTTGGTTAACGACATAATCCCCTCGGTTTTCACCCATTCTTTGCATTTCTTTCTTCTTTTTTTTGCGGTGACCAAAGGTAGCATTAAATCAGGCTCCTTTATCTGGAGGGTCCTATAAGGCACACATATTAGATGAATAGGGCAGCCTACTGCCTACTATGAAACCCGATACTTCTCGAGGTTTATGGATATTTAACGGCTGAACTTGCTGCCAGAAGGAGCTTGCATTGTGGTGTTCTTTTTTGGGATTATAAAAATAATCAATGAGAGATGTGATGAAATTCTAGGGTAGGAATCTTTGGAGCAGGTTGCTATGATTGAATTGCTGCTGTCTGTTCTTTGTGTCAAATTTTGTTAATTTTATTTTAGTCAAATCTGGTATTACTCATTGGTTGTTGAGTTTGAGCTAGGATATGTTCAACCATTTTTCAGAAATCAGAAAGAATTAAGCCATGCAATAGCTAACAACTCTTTCATTTTCATGACTTCTAGGTTGCCTTATGCTGTCTTTCTCCTTTCTTATCCTTTGATGAGCTACTCTCCTCAGATCGCTCTTGGTCCCCATTGCACATGGCCATATCATTTTCCACAAATTTAGCTTCCTTTATGTTAATCATTTCAAATTCTACCATTCCTAAATTTATGTGCCTTCATCTTCTCATTTTTGCGATGACCATGTTTGCTCATTCAACAACCTTTATTAGCTGATATGTGAAATTTGTCGACCTTACTATTGTCTGATAAAACTTAAAGGTATTCTCTTAGTCTTGCTTGTTGAGGCATATCTCTTCATCCACTTTGTGCTGAATTTATTGAACATGTTTTCATCTTTCATTTATGTAAAAAAGATTTGAGATGAGAACCAGTTCATTATTGGTTGTTTCATGCCCATAGAATTTAACAAGGACTCGTGCCCAGATAGTACTATAGGCATAAGACAATATTGGGCTGCAAGTAAATGAATACAGTATAAACAAATAGAAGAACGAAAGTATAATAGCTTTTGCCAATGCTCAATACTGAACACGAACATTCTTTATTTTTTTGCTTTGAAGAGGTTAGATGGGTATTGAGTGAAAGGAGGAGCTTGCATGTTACCTTATCTTTAAGCTTTAATGTATGAAGGTGTATTATCTAACTAGTTGACAATAACCGTAACCATGAAACAAGCCTTATCCCAATTAATTAATTCCAGTTTTATTCGTCTTTGTCATTGGTGTTGATACAAACGTGTTCAGATCCTGTTGCATAGCATCCATTTGTATTTTCTTAGGTCTTCTTTTTCTATGATGTAGCTATATAGATGCAAACATTCCTATCAGATCTTTTTTTGATATCTTTATTGTGCATGTCTGGTGCATCTGAGTTGGTTCACTGCTTTTTTATTCCTCATCAGTGTTCCTATACTTTATTTTGAGGATACAAGGTTATTTTCTTTTTTAATTAATTTTTATCCTTGGAATCTTGTACTTTTCAGATGAATGCAGAACTCATTTAAATGCTAAAGTATATGATCTTATGGTTGGTCATGTTATTCTCAACCATTACGTAGCGCAAAGATTTCTAATAAATGATTATGATACTAAATTGATGGCTGTGATGATGACCGTGGTGCTTCAATTTGATGAATTGCTGTCTATCATCAATATGTAATGTGAATAAACCACCAAAGATTTTTCTTTTTTTTTTTTTTGGCAGTTCAATTTGATGAATAAATTTGAAATTTCAACTTTGAGATAACTAAGCACTCCCCTAAAAAGCTTATAATATATCGTTTGGTTGCCTCCTCTAAGTAAACACTGATGTAGAGAAGAATGTAAAAGCCTATTGATCATGTAGCTGTCATGCATCCGACTTCTTATATTGGGTTGTAAATGATCATAACTCGTGGGCATGTACATCATCACAACCTTAAGCTGGTGTTTTGATCTTTGATTGACAAAATATTTTATTGTTGATGTTGGAGCTCTTCTAAAGAAATTAATTAATGAAACTATCTTGAAGCAAGGTTCATAATCTTAGTACTAGATCTTATACTAGTATCATCTTGGTATAGTGTTGGTATGCCTGACATGGGGTCAGTTCGGTATATTGATATAAACCCTTCATACCATATACCAGTTCATTGCCAGTACTGTACAATATCTCTGGTACTTACGACATACCATGCCTTGAAGTTTGTTAGAATAAGAAGTGATATCTTATCATTACATAAAATTGTTATCTTGATTCCTTGACAAATTAACTTTCTAAAAATGAGAAGAATAAACATCAATATGCCCATGGAATGAACAAGCAGTGTAGTTCACTTGGTGATACATGAAAGGTTTTAAGGAAGAAAATCTAAAAAAAATTACAAGCAAGCATCAGGAATATGTGACAAAACAAGGCAGCCCAGGCCTTCATTTTAGTTGTCATTGGTGGGTGGTTTTAAGTAGGTCATGTCACTTGATTTGTCATGATTTAAGGTAAAATGCATTAATGTTTGATTGAACAGATTGAATGAGGATGTTTTCAGGTCTTCTCGAACTGAAATTTTTTGCTTTCATGAAAGCATGCAGGAGGGATTATAAGATGCAGCAAGTTAAGGGAAACTTTGAATCATCGCTATTTTTACTGGCCATTGTTTAATCGATTATGAAACATTCTTCTTCTTATTCTACTTGTGTGTATTCATGAGAACTTTTTTGAAGGTTAATGAATATCCATTTCCTTTATAAGATAGTTAATTAAGTTTAGAATTTATAGATTTTGTCATTTATGTGGATTCTCAAAATGCAAACTTAATTTGTCACCGGATTTTCCTGATAGGATATTGTCATGTATGTGAATTCTCCAGGAGGATCAGTTACAGCTGGTAACACATTCTTTCCTTATAATTTTTCAGTATATTTTATATATGTATCAGGTTATTTGTTACTTAGGCAGTTGGATTGCAAACTTCCTTTTAGGCATGGCTATTTTTGATACAATGAGGCACATCAGGCCTGATGTCTCCACTGTTTGTGTTGGACTTGCAGCTAGGTAATAGCATTAAATAGTTTGTCAGCTTTTTCCATTTGGTTACTAAACAATTGAAACTTGGTTTCAACTAGTCTTGCTTCCATCAGCTGTATTCAGGACTTTTTGTTGACTAGATGACCGATTCTTTTTGATAGTATGTTATCCTTATGTTTTTCCTTTCTTGCGTAAAATTATTTATGGTCTGTAGAACTAGCTCTATCAGTCAAATTTTCTCTTTTATCCACTACTCTTGTTTTTAGTTTATCTTGCAGTTATATAATTATTACCTTGTTCATATTTTTATATATGCAGGACTTTTATTCATGCAGTTGCTCATGAATTTTGTCTTATGTTATGGTTACTTGATTATATGACATGCCGTAATTAAGGAGATGTTTTGGACTCTTGAAATACTTTTTTTTTGACATGTTATGGTTAATTGATTATATGACATGCCGTGATTAAGGAGATATTTTGGACTCTTGAAATACTTTTCTTGTTTTGACATAATCAAGCAATTACTTTCTTTTTCCATGATCAGATTACATCTTATAGGAACCCAGTGTCATACCATAAACTGTATCATCATTTTAAATAATATCCCTTTCTATCTATCCTGCTCTCCTCTTTGACTTTGTCTTGTGTCTTTGCCTTCAATAGTAGGTAATGTAGTGATATAAACTAAATTTCATCCTATATTCTTATTAATTTTTTCAGAACACCAAAAAAATCCCTAGGTAAAATTTATATTTTATGGTAAAATTGAGAGACCATGGAGCAATTTCCTATGTATCATTTTGATGGATGGTGATGACATTACTGTTATACTTTTAAAGCCTTTTACAAGATGAAGAGGAAAGAGTTGTAGAAATAGGAGGTTCCAAAAATTGCATGGAGATTTCAGGAAGCGTACATGTTGAAGGCAAAAGTTTTGAAAGCTAAACATAGAAAATAATGGGGAATGTCAAAGGTAGGCACTACTTTCATGCTCATGGTGAAACATTGCGGACAGATGCCGAGAATATTTTACTTTCAAGTGCCATAACCATCCAGCTTTCAAAAGGGACAATTTTTCTTATTTAGGCTGAACCAAAGGCTATGCACAACTTTATCGATTTCTTTTTTCATGACTTGAGACAAGAACAACAAAACATAGAACCAAAGAAGAAAGGTTGGTCATATACTTGGGATCTTTTTTTCCTGGTATTCATGACTGAAAGCTGTCATGGTTGTCTCCTACTCCTGAACCAAAAAATATGCTATTCAATTCTCTGCAACTTTCTTGATCAAGATGATAAATTGCTCCTGCCTAAACCATATGCTCCAATTATTCAGATATTAAAAAAACTATTACTCTATTACTTTCTATTCTTCTGTGGATCTCCAAAAGTATTAGGTAAGTAACCATTCTAACATTTCATATAGGTGAGAAGGAACTCACCTTTATGATGAGAATATATATATATTGTTGAAGTTTTTCCTTCATCTTTTTGCCTCTGCCTTGGTAGATCTATTTTTTTAATGCATACCTGTCTGTCAAATTCCAGGTCATGTGAAGATAAAATATATATGTATAGATTGTTATTCCATTGCTTCATATGCATGGGTTAAGGAGAATGATATGGGAAAGAGTGAACGTTGGTTTAATTATTTTCAAACATATTTTAGTAGCAGCCTGATATGAGGGTACCTCTCTGACCTCTGAATCTGAATAAAGTAAAGATGCATTCAAAGAAATTGACTTATAATGCTGATCTCAGAAGGCATATAGACTAGGAAAGATGATTCTGTTTATCTAATAATTATTGGATTGAACCGAAAAGAAAAATGGAATATGTGTAGGTGAAGTTAAATTTTATCAGAAGTGAAAAATTCATTCACTAAAAAGAACTAATATATCAATAATCAAACCTAGGTGTTAAAGAAGAGTCTTATAGGAAGGTGAGAAAAGTTTTGTTGATTGAGATAGCTTATTTAGGTTAATGGCTTTAGTTGTGGGATAGAAAAACAAAAATAGATAACAAATTTTTTTTTTTTTTTGGGTACAAACGGGCGATCACACCACTCTGGTGCGAGAGCAGCCCAAAAGGTCAAGATACAAAAGGTCTCATAAGACCAGCGGGCAAACATCACCTTGTCTCTAGATCCAGTCTTTCGAGTGCTCTGCCATAAAAGCAGCAACCCGATCTACTGCATTGTTCGGCTCCTGGTAGATATGCCAGATCGACACTGTAGCAGAGTGACAAAGGAAAGTCGGGAATGAGCGGATGAGCCTCTAGCTACTTCGTGCCATCCTGAATCTAGCTAATGATGGTAGTAGAATCGCTCTCGATGAAGATCCTCTTCGTTCGAAGCTCCTGTCTGGCATAGGTGATATCTGCCCAGATAGCATGAAGCTTCGCTCTCGAGATTGAAGGCTTGAAGAGATGGAAGCCTCTAGCCTCCAGCAACCTAGCATCGGGGCCGTGGATGACAAAACCGACACCACTTCTATCATCCTTGACACTGCCATCGAAATGCATCTAGACAAACCTCGAGGGAGGGGGCTTCCAGGAAATAAATAAAACCCTTCGGATTGCTGCAAGGGTAGCATGGGAGTTCTAGGGATTGAGGTATCAAGGGACAGGGTAGTAGCATTGAACTGACAATACTCCGCAGCTAGGCAGATAGCTGTCTCCAGCACTCGGTGAGTAGGAACCACCTCACTCTCAAAGATTAGGCTATTTCTAGAAAGTCAAATCTGATAGGCGATATAAACCATCCGACCTCCTCAGGTGGTCGTCCTCTCAGTCATGCTTTGATGGATCATGCGCAGAAAGCACTCCAACCATGGGCCTCTGCTCGTCTCCCAAGGATAGTTGCCCACTTATTTCTAAATCAACCTTGCCCTCAGATACCGTAGGATGGCGTGCTCTGTCGACTCCTCCAACCTGCATACCAGACACGAGGCCGGAATCTCCATATCCTTTTCTTTGAGAAGCGTACATGTCGAAAGCCAATCCCAGGCAAGTTTCCAAAGAAAGAGCCTCATTCTGGGGTGGGTGGGCACTTTCCAAATCCAAGCAGCCTCAATCCTCCTAGCCATCGTCAGTCTGCACATTTGGGATAGGTCTCTCAAGAGAACCCTTGGGCAACAAGATCGATCCTACACCCTCACATCCTAACTGGAATGAACTGGAAAGTGGCGAGGATCCGATCCGCAAGTGAACCGCCAAAAAGACGGGTGATCTCCTGGGCTCTCTAGCTCCTGCCATCTGTAGTGATTAGGTCACAGATCCGCATATGATCATCCACCTCACTGCTGACATAGGTCGGCTGATGGGAGAGAGGTAGGCTTGAGATCTAGGCATCCTAACTCACATCTGTTGAACGCCCATCCCCAATCAGCCATCTGACCTGTGTCATAACATCAGGTCCACGAGCACAAATCTCCTTCCAAATAAAAGAACAACCACGTACAGCCTGGATCGGAGACTCCTGGCTCCACGCCCCATACCAGGCTCTCATCGTCCGGCTCCATAAGCAATCAGGCTGGATAAGCAATCAGGCACCATACATAACAAAATTTTGGATATAAGCTCGTATGAATGGGTATGTGATTTCAGGTGGATTACTTTTTCCCCCCGAGTATAATGTCAAACACGTCACTTTGTCTGGATGCAACCTTTCAAATTTCAGTAGTTTTCTGTTGGGTAATGGTTTTATGCTCGCTCCCATGGTTCTTAGGTTCTTTACCTTAAATGGAACTTGACTTGCCACATGATGGAATTGCATGTAGAAGTCAAGCAGGCTCCTGGTTCGTGCGTGGTTGTTTGGAGTTGGTTGACAGGTTACACTTGGTGTGGTTAAATGGAAAATTTAGAATATTCCAGCTATGCCTATTATTTGAGGTATGGATACGAAGAAGCAACGAATTGCTAAAAGCCTATACTGCTGGACAAAATTCAAGAATATTGTTAGGTATCTTAAGGTTTTTTAATACACATCTTTATGTTCTTATGTTTAGCTTTGCCCTTGTTTCACCATGTGTTGACGGCTTAACACCATCATAAACATGCTTATGTTCATTTTGTATCCATGTACATTTTCTAGTGCCTACATTTCAACCTATGCAACATTTTGCTAACCATCCAGAAGTAACTTTCGGTCCAGTCTCATTGGCCAGATGTTCTCACACTACACACAGCCCAACAATTACATGGGATAACTTTTTTTTTTTTGAGAAGAAAATTAAGCACAATGCCTTATCACTGTCTTGTTGGTTATATTTTAAACGTACTAGTCATTGAATACCAATACAGATTCTTGAGGAAAATGCCCATGGACCCTAGAAGTAGGGATCACCAAATATGCTGTCAAAACCATTCCAAACTGCAGTTAACCTCTCATTCACGTTGCTACAGTGAAAAATCTATAACAAAAATTCTCTTATCTCATTCCTAACTCTGCTCCCACTCCTAATACCAAAGATATGAAAAATGGCAATTTTTTGAGAATAATTGGCGGTCAACACATCATTCCAATGATTTCATAGATATGATTGAAGAATTACATGTACTAAATAATCGGAGGAACACCTTCTGTAATTCAAATCGGGAACCTCCTTCCAGTGGGAGTGCAACCACTATGCTATAGTCCTCTCTCCACAGTTAAGGCAGGAAGGATGGCTTTTTATACATTAGAATCAAAATTACAACTTGCCTTGTTTCATCATTTGGAATTTATTTTTAAATTGAGGGATGAAATATATTTTATGTGAATAGCGTGCGATCACTTCCTCAGGGTAACTTGAATGCCTGTCTTAGAATGTGCTTTTAATATACTTGAGAACGGCTAGTTATGACAGTTTATTTTCACCTATGTCTCACATCAGTGATGATTGTATGTGTGAAACACTCCTGATGATGACTTCATGTTGGATATAATGCCTCTTTCATCCCTTGGTCCAAAAGAATCCTCAGTGCTTATATATCTTTTCTGTTCTATGTTAGATGCTGGATTATTTCTAATGCACAGTAAGATGACTGACTTTTATTGTCAATGTTGCTTGGCCTTTCAAAAACAGTATGGGTGCTTTTATTCTGAGTTCTGGCACTAAGGGTAATTCTTCTGAATTTTAATATGACTCCAAATTCCAAGTTTTGGCCTTTCAAACAACTTGAATATTTTGTTTCTAAAATTACACCATTTTCTTTGGCAAACCAGGGAAACGGTATAGTCTACCAAACTCCAGGATAATGATTCATCAACCTCTTGGAGGAGCTCAAGGTGGACAAACTGATATTGACATCCAGGTAATCTGAACTTGATGTCATATCTGTTACTAAGTTTTGTAGGTATTTCCATTCCATGATGGCTATCATGTTTTTTTTTTGACTCCTTGATAGAAGCTGTTAGAGACCCCATCCTTAAGAAAATGTCACACTCTGCTGTTGATTGGGGTTGCTGCTTTGTTTCAATTAATTATTGTTTGTTTAGACATTAGGCATAACATCTCAAAGAAGTGCCTTGTGTTTTATTCTTCAACGTCAAATTCTTGTTTATAAAATATCTATTGCCTATGGTAGAGAAAAAGATCTGTTGATTGATGACTTTATTTATTTTTTTGTGCTTTCTTGACAAGTAAATAAAAATTTGACTCATAGCTGGGCTAACTTTGACTCTCATGTACGCTCTTATATCCCCTTTCAGGCAAATGAGATGCTGCATCATAAAGCTAATTTGAATGGGTACCTAGCATACCACACTGGCCAAAGCCTGGAAAAGATCAACCAAGATACTGACCGGGACTTTTTCATGAGTGCGAAAGAAGCTAAAGATTATGGTCTAATTGATGGCGTGATCATGAATCCTCTAAAAGCCCTTCAGCCGCTAGCAGCTTCTGATCGGTAAAGACCAGTGGCGCGTGTGTAGGAGTCCATGTTGTCATGACATGGCCATGTAGCCGTTACAGGGATGGAATGGCTGTCACCTATCTATCCTGTTACCCGTGGAGAACTTTTTTTCTTCATATTGAAGGAAAGTTATGCATTTTCTAAGCTTAGTGTAGCAAGCAACGTCTTCTTTCAGTTTTGTGAAACAGCATTTGCACTGTTTTAGTGAAATTAAAGTGCAGATCAGTTTTACAGGCAGCTTTGAAACTTCGTGCTCTGTTCTTAAATGCATCTGTAACTTGAATTCAATGTTCTCTGCCTTAATGTCATGAATCTCTGTCGTGGTAAATATGAAAGCAAGATATATCTATGTCCTTTTCTTTGATTATTTTTTGACACCACTATTATATGGACGATAGACATTTAGCAGATTGTCATGCCCTTGATGGGACAGTTCCATATTTGGCGTTCGCTTGTGTCTCAATAATGGTCTCGTCTAGTTGTGCGAGGTCGAGGTTTATGACCCTGTAGCTAAGATGTTGGTGTTGACATGAGTTCACTAGCCCTGAGCAACTCACAGAGACAGAGTGCCCCTTTATGTCGCTTCTCTGGTTATCTCGAATTGTTCCTTGACCACAACAAATTGGTGCCATGGACTGCCTGCGTCGCACATGCTTAAAGGTTTCCCAGAACCATTTCACAGTGAATTGAATCAAGGACATGATCTCTGAGTTCTTCGATCTTCTTTTCATGTGAAGTTAGGTTCTATGGTTTGTAAAGTTTCTGTAGGCCATCTTACAATGCATGCATAACTATGAGTTTGCGGTAAACATGGACATGCCACCATCTTTAGTTAAATACTCGCACTCTTGCACAGCCTCTAAAATTCTGGAAAAGAGGAAAAATCCAATGCTCATCCATTCTACTTCATAGTGCCAAATCCGGAGGCAGTGATTTCCTGAAGTGTTAAATGCTAGTTTTAGTATATTAAGGAGCTATTTGCGATCAAGACCAACCTTGCAGGAGCAGTGGCAGCTAACGCAGAGAGCTCAAAAAATATTTACCATATGAGATAAAATTTTGAGCATAACAGCATAGTCCCAGCCTTAATTTCTCACTGACAGAGAAATGAGCTCTACTTTTGAATGCTTATTTTATCCAAAACGAAATATTTGGAAGGATTATTCCAGGTACCAAGTAGATATATTTC
Source organism: Cocos nucifera (assembly GCA_006176705.1). NCBI lineage: Eukaryota > Viridiplantae > Streptophyta > Magnoliopsida > Arecales > Arecaceae > Cocos > Cocos nucifera. The sequence goes on from QRFJ01000295.1 coordinate 832,174, forward strand.
AATAGTACAAGGATTCCATGTTCTAAGGTCACCATGATCGTGTCCCTTATACGGGTGTGGCTGTAGTTGTCATCAATTGTTATAGCCATGCACAATATCATAATTATTGCTAAAACCAAATTCAAGTTATGAGCATCCTTGACCAGCTTATTAAAGTGTCTTCATCGTCCGTGGCAAAATTTCAAAGGAAGGAAAAAAAAAAAGGGTAGTTCGAACACTCAAGAAACTTAAAAAGAGTAGGATATAACATATTGGACTATGATGGCACCTTGTAAATCTGGAACATCACAGTTCTGTTACCTGCTCTCCGCTAATGCTTGTTCCTTGTCCTTTCTTTGTTTGCAGTTTCAGGGAAACCTCAGTTGTAACCCAAAAAAAAAAAATCCGTAACATGGTATAAAAAATATAAGGTATCTTATTAGCAAAACTTAATGATTGCCAGCAATACAACGCACGCAGTATATGGCTGCAGACAAGCATATATATTTCTCTGAATATCAACAGAAACTATTTCTATCACTTGATCCAGCATGATTATAAATTCCAACCCAAATGTCTTATCTTGCTATTTATAGCCCATCCACAAACCCACTGGATTTCAGAAATTTCTTCACCACAAGGGCTATGATAGCAACAGTTAACCCGAGGGCCACCCAAGTGAGCAGGCGGTCATCCATCGGCTTCTGAGCTCTAGCAACAGGATTCTGGGGGCCAGCTTCCACTTCTTCTGGTGTCCTTGACAGGCTCACTTCAGCACTGAAGCTGACTCTCAGATGACCTGCAGCTGCATCTTCCACAACTCTCCGCTCCATTTCTGGGTTTGGATGATCTTCAGTAGCACCAACAGTATCGGAATGTGGATTAATTTGTTGTTCATTGCTTGCGTTCTTTTTGTGTTCGTCGGTGGTTTGGACTGGAGCAAGTTGAGGCACAGGTGGAGCTCTACTAAGCATGTATTGGTGAATCTATGTCCAAATGGATTCCCGTTGTTGTCAGAGATGTATCTAGAAAAGCTACACGGAGAGAGATTTTTGGAAAAAAAATATCAAAGCAAACCTCGTCAATTAATTTTTGTCGCTCCGTGCTGCCATATTTTGGGGCAGCTTCACGTGACTTGATGGCAAATTCACGCCTTACTTCCTTCTTGTAGTCTAGCGAGCCCAGTGCTCCATCTGGGTTGGTTGGCATGAATGCAATCAGGGCTACTAGCGCTGTGCGCACTGTGGAGATCAGAGGAAATGACTTGAGTTAGTCATAGTGATAAACCAAAATACAGCATGGCTTACTCAAAAAGAGGATTTAAACAAGGAATTCTGCTTCATTCTATCGAATCATTATTGCACAAAGCACAACCATCAACTCATTGAAGTCCAACTTCACACATGCCAAAACCCATACCCCAAGCTTTGAGTTGCCATCAAAGGCTGGATCCCAAATCTTCCTTTGTTTAACAATGACAAGTCCATGCTCAAGCTTCATTTTTGAGAAATATGTGGGGTTGCCACCACCAATCCTCAATGCATTTTGCCACCCAACAACAAGCCTAAGCATCTGATTGCAGTGGGAAGCAGCAAAACATCAACCACATTGTTTCTAGTTCGTACAAATTATATCCAAAGAGACTCTCAATGAACCATTGATCAATCACTGATCAACTATGGCCTAACCACAAGCATAATGATGATGCTTCTAAGTTGAAGCAGGAAAAGGGAGAAACAGAAACCTATATAAGCTCTCAAATTCAACAGAAAGAGTAGCAATCAGACTGCCCTCTTTCATCCTTTAAAGATTCCCCACCCCAACCCAACCCCACAAGGAAAAAGAAACATTAAACTCCATGCTTCTTTGTTCTTATTTAATGTATTACATTTTGCTTCGTTGCATTCACTTCTGCCATGCCTTTTTGCTTTTCTTGAAGTCAAAATAACTCCAAAACTGAGAAGCTTTTAGATGTCTGATTTCTCAAAAAAGAATTTGAGACGAAAAACCACCATGAGACAGGGCAATATTGTGAACTGTCAAACTTCAACAATTTTCTAATATGTAATTGAATAGAATGAAAGAGATTTGGGCACCTATATTTATAATTGCTTTTCTGAAATCACATGAAGTGAAAGCTTGCATGGTTTATCATTACATCCATATAAGCAGAAATAAGGATCATGAAAGGCACGAAAATGGCATCAATAATTTTCCTAGAGTACTTCTATATGTTAGGACAATATGAACAAATGTTTAACCCTGGCATGAATGTATAAATACAAGAACATAAAACAAGAGAATACATGATATCTATATTCATAAGTATAAAGTATGTCAACATTAACCACATCTCTCATCAACAACAGAATCTTAGATGATGTTTGTGGGTCCAGTTGTTAGACACCATGTTGCCATATGGTATTTTTTATAACAAAAATATGCTGCTGTAGCACCAAGCTCATATAATCTACAAACCAGAAATGAGAATAGACCATAAATATTTGGTGCTTGATGGATCAAAGACATGGCATATTAACCCCAAAATCTACATAATTAAATGTTGAACTCTAAGGTACCAAGTGGGTCGACAAATCCAATAACCAGCAATTTAATAGTTGCAAGCACGACATACTGCATGATCAGGCAATGAACACAGAGAACATTATTGGAAAATATTTGGCAACACATGCAAACCCACAGTAACTATGATTTTACAAACAAAAAACACATGGCTAAAGAAACCCCACAGATTAATTCAAGTCTTCTTCATCTGTATTCTGCATCAGCTATCTAATGCCTGTAAGTCTGGGCCTATCAGAACTCTGCTTAGTTTAGCTTATGATTT